>CM076569.1:226022667-226277320 GCA_034641835.2 Pinus albicaulis
GCGTTGTTAGTTCCCAAATCCACCTTAGGCTGAAATAAGGCAGAAAAAGGACAACACCAAACCACGCTCAGCCTCGTAGCTAGCCCTACGAGGACAGGAGAGGGCTCTCTCCGGGTCAATCTCAATGAAAATATTCAAAGGGGCTTGAGATGACTAAAACAACAACTGATCTTAGGCTAGATAAACAAATAGGAGGGTTTGATTTTGATTTTTAGGGGTTTTTGTTGGAAAAAAGGGAAAAACAATTTTGGGCTTGGGGATGAGGCCAAATTCTTGCAGAGTTCAAGTTGGGGCAGGGTAGGCAATGACTTTGATGTATTAGATCAAATGAATGGATAGAAAATATTGCTGAGAAGCTGAAGAGGGCAAGAGAGTGCAAGGATCCTCTTCAAACTGACGAAAAACATAAAAAGCTAAACAAAAGCTTAAGGCAGAGCACCAGCAAATCAATGAATTCTACCTCAATTACTCATTTGTTTAATTCAGAAGCATAGAGAAGGATGGCATACATATAAAATTAATGAAACTTACAATGACATGGAGAAAAACATCATCAAAACTCAGAAGCCACAAGGATCCCAACAAGTGCTGCAAAACTCTGGTCTTTCCTTTGCCAAAAATCTGAAATGAATGTACAATGAGGTGCCAAACTTTTCCCAAGTATCCAACCCTGAAAATGTCTCGGAAAATACAATATATAGACCATCCTAACCCCATCCCATGCCTCTAGGGGTCGAGCTCATCCTTCTAGGATTTGTTTCAACCAATTCTAAACATGGAGCTAAAATCTAGGCAGCCAAACAACTTGCCTCTATATGCTAGGAAACTGATCCATTCACTTAATTTTCACTTTTTAGTGAATGAATCCTCTAGAACAAGTAAAAACATGCCAAATTTACATCATGGTTACCAAATTACATCATGATAGATCAATCATCACATGAAAAAGTAAAACTAGTCAAAACTGGGCGAATTTCTGAGCTGAAGAGTGAAAATGAGGCAAAATTTCTCTATGCGCCGCGCTCAAAAACTCAATGCGTCACGCCACTTTGGAGGTGATTGTGAGGCACTTCCCAAAGTCAAAATTGAGCTGATGAAAGCTCGTTGGAAAGCCCTGGATGTTTGCTATCCAACCCAGGTGGAATTTTTCAATTTGGATGTCATTTTCCTCTTCAAAACTACAATCGCCCAAGACTGGTTCCTGCTGGTGCAAAAAGTGGCAGAAAGGCTATTTTCAAGGTGTTTTTGGCCCTTTAGGCAGCCCAGAATTTGATGAAATGCTTCGGCCATTCCTGAACATACATAATATATCATGAAAAACCCAAAAATGCAAATTTTTCCTCCAGAATATGTCCCAATCATAAGCGCGCGTCGGGTGGCGCGACGCGTCGGGCGGAAAAACCTGTTTTGCAACCAAAATTTTCAAAAATGACAAAATATTCTCCAAATTTGCTGAAATTTGGAGTGAAGGTCTCCCATCATGTCTCATGCTCAGCCAAGGAAGCTTCGGCCAAGATTCGGAGTGGATCTGGCCTTTTCCGACGTTTCAGTGCTTTTCTCAACCTCGCCTTCAGGATCTTCATTTTTGCTCTGCAAACGTGTGTGCGGGCCCAATAGTGATTCTTCATGTGTCTGAGCATGTCTTTGTCCCTATTGGCCTTCGCCAACAGCTTCTCTAGATGAATGTTGACTCTCGTAAGGCAATTTTTTCGCTCAAGAGGTGTCATGTCACCTGGTCTCTTTCGGGCCAATTCCCGGTCTTCACGGATTTGCCGCAACTCTATGAGTGTCTGTTGATCCTCCAGTTGTTTATTCCGCTGCTCCAAGTAATTTATAACCCACTGAGCTCTCTGCAACTTCACGGTCAAAGTGTCAATCTCAGCTTTTTGTTCCTGGATGGTCTCTCTCATCCTTGAGCTAGGAGAGCTCAAATCAACATCGATGAGTGTAAACTCAGTGTCTTGGCCTCCTGAAGGGCCCTCATCGTGCATAGGCCTCTTGCCTCGGTCCTGTACCTGTGCTGATGTAGAAGGTGAGACCCCTTCCACGCCAAGTGGAGATAGTACTCGCGCTGCTGATGAAGATAACGAGACCCCTTCCACCCCTGGTGGAGATAGTACTCGTCGTGCTGCTGCAAATAAGGCTCTGTGGCCTCTCTGATATGTCACACACACTGGAGCACTGATAGGCTCAGTCTCAGGAACCTCAAACTAATGTGAAGGCTCTCCCTCATCATGAACAATCTCGGGAGGAGGCTGAGGGGCTGCAAAGAAGTCACGGGAAATGAACTCATCCCATGTGATGCCCTGCAATCCAAGCTGATGTACTACAATGATTTTAATGAGCGCATAATGATAAATGTTGTTATGTTGCTACTCTGGAGTCTTCTTCTGCACAAGGGTAGTCATCCGCTCTATGTTTCGGCACATGAAGGTATGTAATATTCATCAGTCGCACCCTCGTGAAATGCATCAAAAGTCTGATATGGTATGCATAAAGGCGTGAGAATCTACCCTCACAGCTGAAGTATCTAATGATGAGTTTCATTAATGGCGCATAGGAATCCTTCAGAAACCGGAATGGAAATACTCTGCTCAACTGCCTCAAATATCCAGGCCTAATGTAAGGTTCATAATATGCTCTATCCAGCTGCTGTCTCTTATTCCACTCCTCACCAATGTTCGGTATCCCGGTCGCCTCAGAAATAGTCTTTGGTGTGAAGGTGAAGTTCACTCCAGCAAGGTTTACATGACCATCACGCAAATGTAGGACAAATAAGCGAACCAACTCCGGTTGGTGCTGAATCTGAGATATCATCTCACAATACCGAAAACATGAATGTTGCTGAAAGCATGTCATTGCAAGCGGGCAGGCCTGCAATTAAGCCAAAGAAGTGGGCTTCTCTCTGACATGCCTGCCACTTTAATGAGACCTCCTCGGTACATTTAGCTCTACGGTTGAATCACTGTCCTGCTCATATCCCTGCTCATATGATGAATTTGTCTTTGACATGATGCTGAAAACAAGGTGTTTGAAAAATATGTGTTGATATATGTATAGTGAAAACAAGAGTTTGTTTTTGATTTAATGCCAAATGTGCCACATATATAATAAGGTGCTGTGGAGAAATGTCACAAGGAATACAATAGACTGTCAAGTGAATTTAAGTGTGAGGACAATCACTGTTTGGGGGACTTAGGGATTTGGACAATTTACAAGTGATATGGGAATGAGTGATAGTGATGGGGGGTAGTTTTTAGAAATAGGAGTAAGTGAAATGACAAAATATACCTGGTTCAAGTGAATTCAAGGATATAGAGACAGTCCCTGAATGTTCTGGAAATTAGGATTTTGTCAATGGAGGGAAGTGATGGCAAGTGATAGGGTTTGAGGATTCAAAAACATGGGAACAAATGGTATAAGGAATATGGGACAGTGGGAATAGAAGAGGGACTGTGGTATGATAGTGTGACAGTGAGGAAAGGGAGAATATGGTGGTCAATAGCAATAGTATAGCACCAAACAACATTCAACACCTCTTTTCAAACCCTATGGAGCAGATTTAATATGGGTATAGGGTTTACTTTTTCATTAACCAAACTCCAATGTCTTCGCCTCTACACCACACCACTCACGAATAGAATCACTGAACAGGCTTTGTCAACTTACTTGGAGAAAAATTGAGCTGAAACAAATTGAGTTTTTGTGGAGCAGAAATGAATTTGGCCTTGGAGGCTCTGTGCGCCGCGCACAAGCCCAATGTGCCGCGCTACTGTGGGTGCGCGCCTTTGTTTTCAAACACACAGTCGGCCCTTTAAACTTAGACTTCGTCCCTCCAAACTTCAACATCGACTTTTCTCTTGGATTTTCTGAATATCTCTTGATGCAAATGGATTAATAACTTGGAGAAATATCTTATATAGACATGGTTTTAATTTTTGCTTCTCAATAACCCATTTTGTAATGTTTCTGACTTTGGCACTTTTTGCATTTAAGACAACTCTGTCTTTTGTTTCCTCACTGACTTTCTGAGCTTGAAATGATGAAATTGGTTGATTTTTGCAGGGATGTTTGCATTGAACCTTGGCAACGGATGACCAGAGTCTGCATGTGAAGAAATTCATGGTGGAAAGATACATATTTATTACAAAAACAAATTTGACAATTTCTTCTTCAAAACAGAGTTTTGAAGAAGAAACATCCTCGAGCATATTTGATGATGTAAATCTTGAAATGAAACTTGCTGAAAACATCCTCATGGCCTGCGGGCATTATTTAACATTACTAAAGACCAAACCCTAGACTTAGAAACTAAAATGACTCTTTTTGACCAAAATAACCATCTATGACTATAAATGACATGAACTGAACTTTGATGAATTTTGAGAAATTTTGACCAACCCAGTAGGTACAAGCATGAGGGAAAATGAGAGAACAAAACCCTTCCATCAGACAATGGCATGCCCCTAACGGAATGCAGATGAATGAGCGGAATGAGACACCTAAATAATGAAATGAAATAAGAGAAATGATCTCTGACAGAGGGATGTAAAGACCGACTTCTAACAAAGCCGATGACTTCGCAAGAGCTAAGTCCATCGACATCTCCCCGACTAACATTTGGAGACGCACTCGCCTCGAACCCCACCGGAGGAGACCGCGACGTCAAAGCACGTTGTACTCTTCCTTCTATTCATTTATATACATGAATATTGTTTAAGTTCTAATTATTGTGTTATGATGTTTATTTGATGTGATATGTTTTAGTCTTTTATGGCTAATAGTTAAGGAGTGAAACTATTATGTCGTATGTTCTTTGTTCTTGTCGTATGTGAAGGCATCACATACAACGCATTGGGATTTTCCAAGAAATAGGAGTGAGAGACCACTACTCTTTCTATAATGAGAACAACATTGATTCAAGGTAGGTTTGACCACGTATTTTAGAATGAATGTATTAATCAGAAGCAACATTTTATGTCCTTGACACAGACCCACCCTAGGCTGTGAGGGATCAAGCCTTTATCTCCAGAGAGGATTTACCTTCATAAAAAAATTAGTGACTCCATTGGGGATCGCCATGTAGTTTTTCTATTTCATCCCATTAGTCGGCCATTATTGGTTTAGTTATATGTCTTTTTCTCGTTTGTTTGCGGTGAAAGTTTCCCATCCTCTCGTTCAACTTTAGAGTGTCAAGGTTGAGACTTCGTCGTCAGGGCGTGTTTTTCCTTTTTCCCCAGGGTATCCGGAATATGCAGTTTTTTCCGTATAGTCATGTCGATTGGTGAAGGTTTATTAGCACTCGCGCTATCCTCTCCGTATGGTGCGGCATCATGATTTTGGCTACCACGTCAACCCTCAGAGGTTTTGGTTTGGACTCTCCAATGAGTGTTTTGGTAATTTGTTCTTGCTTCTAGGTTACTTTTGGAGTGTGATTAAACCTTGAGATCGTGTTGACTATCGTAGACTCATTTCTTCCTGCCCATTTGTCCATTTTCTTACTGCATATTTAATACCTTAAGGTTTCTAAGTGTTCTTGCACACTGAAATTTCTATTTGAGAACAAGTCTTCGGGATGTTATCTGCTTCTGCTTGTAATTAGACTGTTTTGTATCGATCCTTTATTTACTGACAATGATTTCATTTTTGACAATCCTTCTTCAATACTTTGTGCATCAATTATCTTCGCCTTGTTTGGGTCACTTGGGAAATTTCTTTCTTAATAAAGTTTTCTCCATCATTGTATGTTTTTGTATTTGTTTTGTCTTAATTGAATCATTCAATCTGTGTCTTTACATTCGCAAAACTTAATCTAGTGTTTGTTTTTTTCATTGAATTAGTACAATGTGCGCTATATTTATTGAAAATCTAAATATATATATATATATATATATATATATATATATGACATTTTTTCATTGCATTGAAATTGAAACGTTCCTTTTACATAACTAGTATTTGTCATCTAGGAAGGAGTTTCTTTTCACTGATTGTGTTAGAGGCATTGTAGTTTTCATTTTCTATTTGTTTTGTTGTTGTTTGGAATATTTCTATCCTTCTTATAACTAGCATTCATCGAATTGAAAATTATGTTCATTTGCATATACCTTGCATTTAGGAACATTCAAATTCAAGAGGGTCAGAAATTGAAACCTAATTCAAGATTAAATTTTAAAATTTACTCAATGAACCTAAGGTAACATTGAAACCTAACGAAACATTTCTAGTTCCGACCTCTGTAACCTAGTGGCCGGCTGCCGGCCCGTTGGCTTTAGACAAGGCACGGACTTGTGCTCCCCATACCATCGCGTATATAAAAGGACACCTCTCTAGGTCACAATCCTTTATCCATAGGAAGCCAAGTCTCGCCTACGCAACCGTGATACATCGAACACAACACTGGGATACTACCTAAATGTACATCAAGTCCTTTGGTCATTTCTATTTCATTTGATCACCTAGGTGTATATACAGCTCACGAAAACTAGGTGTTCCCCTTGCTTAGAATTCCCGAGAGTCATTTCGATCTTTTCATGACTCTTAAACAAGAGAAGAGATCAATACTCACTTGTCCTTTCACGCTCGTTTCAAATTAAAAGTGACTAGAGTCATCTTTTCCCCCGTTTCTCGACTTTAAAACATGAAACAATTAATTTTGGTTTCAATGTTATAAAATTAATCACCTACGATCACACGCCTTAAAGTTTCGTGCTTGGCCTGATTGATTTCTTTTGTCTTTGTTTTGGCACCTTTGATTGGTTATATCATTTCCTTCTTGTTCCGATATATAGTCAAAGTGGCAAAACATCCAGCTTTGTCCCCACTTCCTCCCTAGTGGTGGTCATTTTCCGGAAATTTTTCAAGCTCATTAATCAATTTAGGGTTTATCGAGTTCCGCAACCTATTCTTTGTCTATCCAACTTTGTTACTTTCATCGCCACTGATGAGCTATTTAACTCATTGGCTCTCTGTAAGTGTTGTCCGGGTTTTTAAAGAAGGAGAGTTTCTCCTCTTATGTCCTGATTTTTAATACTGCCACATTCCTCTGTGTCCCCCGTAGTATTTTCGAAGATCTTAAGTTGGACTCAGAGCATGGATTACCTGGCCTCATTGGTAGTGAAGGAATGCCTATTTCCACAGGAGAATATCAACTCTTCTCGAATATGATTCTCTGTGTCTCACCCGCCTTCACCACCGCGCCTCACTTCCGCTTGGATATAGATCCTGAGTTGATCATGATCAGGCTCTCCATTGCGTTAATCTAGTACGTTGACTCCTACTCCGGAAGCCCGGGTCCTACCTTCATTGGGGTTATCACCTTCGACTCTTATTTCTTCAAGCATTTCAATACATCTCTCTTCCAGCTCAACCAATGGTTTGTGGTGGCTTCGGTTCGCTTTCCACTCCTCCCCGTGATTCCTAGTGGTCTTAATTTTTAAGAATATCCGTTGGATTTTCAGCAAAGAAGAGTTCTCGTGGTTCTCGCAGTCTCAAAATTCTACTAATCCTCGATTCCATCACTATGATGTTTTTTTTAATCCCATATATATCTATCCACACCATTATGATGTGTGTGGTTATCCGGTCTATTTGCCTCCTATAGATCCTTATCGTGCTATTTATGATCCTTTATCAAACTCATCTATAAGAGACTGAATCTTCCCCAGGTAACCTCTCGGATTCCAAGGACAACCTTTAGCTCAATAGGGCTCCCGCTTCTGAACTATGAGCACCACATGGTCCACAAGGCCAACCTTCAAGGCCGGCCTTTGGCCCAACATGCATGTCCTCTAGTCTTTGTATTTACCTTTGAATCAACCATGATCATCTTTTGGTTCCTGGGGAAAAAGCATCCACCATAGGGACAACTTCGCACCTAAATCATAGCCACACATTCAAGATGGCCCAAATATTATGCAACCGGGACAACCCTTTGGTCCTTCTTCCCCTGGGTCAGACCACAGGGACAACCCCCGTTCGTCACAACCATTAGGCTAACCTTTCCACTAGGTCAACCTAGTGGCCCTCAACAAGAGCTTCAATGGCTCAACTACCAAGAAATTTCGCTGCAACCCCGCTCTACCAAATCGTACTCTCTTCCTTTCCACAACCAGCTTTTACCGTTTACCCCGCTTCAATGTACTGCCAACCAAGTTCGCGAGGTCAACTTGTGGAACCGTAGGGTGCTTATTACCTCAAGCTTCATATCAACTAAGATATAGTGCACCCTAGATTTTGTACCTCAAAATGAATCGAGATATAGTGCACCTCGCATTCTTTACCCTCAAAATAAACCTTGGAATGGAAACTTGAATTACATTTGTGATTTCTCACGTAATAACTCTTATGCTACTTAGCAAGGACCTCAAAGGTCTACTTCGACTCAATATCCCGGTCCTCAACCCCGCATCAACTAAATTATCCTATTTTAATCCCTATGATATGAATCCTTCAGATTTAATGACGGATAGAATCCTCGCTTCAGTAGGTGGAATGTACACATAGGTCCTTATCAAAGACCTGGCAGTTGAATTTTAATACTCAATTACCGTTTCTTGCTACGTTGGAATTACACTACCGTGTCGAAGTTGAAAAATGATCCTACTTTCATAATCCATATTGGCCTCCAAGCCCTACCAGATCCTAGTGATTATCCAAATTTGATAGGACTGCAGCACCTCTAAATGCATGTTATGACTTACCACTGTGGTGTTCTTCTAAATCTTGGGTCGAAAATTCATTCGTTCTCGTATTTTCCAGCAAACTCTTACCGGAGCTAAAGAAAAGGCTGAGCCACTTTGTGAAGTTTTCTGAAGATTTCACTTTTCAGTCATGAAATTCAAATTTTCTGCTACTACCGATGCGTTATGATACTAGGATGCATCTCCTCACTTCTGCATTAGGTAGTCAAATCAAGATACTCATATCTCACTGTTATCTATGAGTGGCAAATACTGCCGCCGCATGATAAAATTTCTGAGATACTGATCAACTTCGACTCATTGGTTCACTACCTCCTTTGTCAATCGTATTTCCAAAGACATACCTTGGGGGCATGTGTAATCGAGGAACAAGCCATTTCTTACGCCCAAGCATCTGATCTTGTGTACTCTCATTCTAGCACATTATATGATATCATCCCCGATGCTCATCAACCTGGAACTTAAACTACCAAAGAACTCCATCCGTTGATGCTATTATCAAGTTCCATATCGTAGACTTCAAAAATTCCTCTCATCTAATCCCTGGGAAGTAGAAGTAAAATTTTTCCACAATGTAGCTTCTACTAACTTCAAATTTCGAAAACTCGTAGAAGTGAATGTTGTTCAAGCCAATCCTATAAATAACACTTCCAAAGGTAAGAAGTTAGCGTAAAGGTAAGGCCAAAATCGATACCCCAAAACAAGATCTTCAAAACTTAATCTTTCCTCGATAGTTCTCAATGCAAACCGAAGTATCCTTGTTTTAGACTGGCATTTGATAAGGAATTAAATAAAGACCTGCTCCTGATGGTCTAAAGCATTTCTGATTACTAAAGCACCCAAGGATTCTCCGACCATTCTAAAGAAACATTTATTAGGATACCCAAACAGAGCAAATTCTGTCTTACCCATCTGTCTACAAGGCTCATGATCACATTTACTCTATTTTACTGGCATTGAATGAAGATTATTCTCTATCTAGAATGTCAAGTAGCATAAAGAGATCATGCAATGGTCCTTCCCCTCCTCCATCCGTCGTTCTCTTGAGATTGAACAAATTTCAGTACCTGAATCCGTTGTTTGGATAATCTTCCATGGAGTACTTCAGAATGGTTAATCCTAACACCCGTGTTACCAGATTACAGATTGTTGAGGATTTGGCCTGTGCACCATCCATGATGTCTATGTTAGAATTTATTTGAGTTGTCTCCACATAACAGAAAGCAAGTATTCTGCATAGTGGGTAGGTTGATCCTGTCAACACTAGCCTTCGATTTCACTTTAGATAATTTCTTATCCCCGTGAATCCCACACCACTGAATGAACACAGTGTTGGGTAAATGGTTTGAAAATTCACCGGACAAATATGGATGACGGTGCATATACCTACATTATGTAATCTACTTGTTGGAAAGCCATTGATTTCCAAACTCTACCTCATCACACAAAGCTCCCTTGAAGCATTTAATGGAAGGGAATCTAAACTCCTCCAGTGTTCTCTCTACCTACTATACTGGAAGGGAAGATAACTTGACCATGGAGGTAGAAATCGTTGATGCTAAACTCAATTATAATCTTCTCCTCGGACGCAAGCTGGGATCATACCATGTTGGCGTTCCATCCACTCTCTTCATGCTTTTGTTCCCTCACGATGGAAAGAGATTATTAATATTGATCAATTGTATTTTCACTTCTTCCAAGAATACATCGTATGTGGACAAGATTCCTACTCCCTATGAGAGCTGGTCTGGGCCTTTTCAAGGACCCTCGTCCTCATGGGTATTTTTCCCCTTCCACCACCAAATACTATCCAGTCAATATGATTTCTCGCACCAATGACCCATAGGTTATCCCTTTCCTAAACAGACGGGATTCATTTAGAGATTAGATGCCATTTGGAAGTCCAATTGAAATTGATTATTTTGAACCCATTGCCGCATTGACACTGGCCCCTCCGATTCCTTTCCTTCGACCGTGATCCTTGACAAGCTTATTTCAATTCCCTTGGTTTGGTGATTTTGATCTGTCAGATTCTGAAGAATTTTTGTTTTGACAGTGCTAATGAGAAACTCCCGTTCTGATGATCTATCGGATGATGGTCATCATCGTTCCTTGTTTCTACCAAGTCTCGCCATGTTAACCTTTCGAGCATTTTTCTCTCGATGTTTAATCCTCTAGAAGATGAGAAAGCTCGAATGATTGTCACAATGGCACTGTGGTGGTCACAATGTCCGGGTTATGTTAACGGACAGAAGATTTCTTCGTGCTTATATTTTGGCTCTATTTTCAAAGATCAGATACTAGTCAGAATGCATGATTTAGATTACCAATAGTCTTATGTGCCACCCATTCCTCTTCATCCTCCGTCATTACCGTTGGTCCCTTTGCGAAGTGGGCATCAATTTTATGACGTGTAACCCTCACTCGGTCGGGGGCATGTTTATATTATCGTAGCCATGGACTACTTCACCAAATGGGTTGAAGTAATGCTCTACACTTGCTTCTGATGGTAAGACAACTACCTAGCCTACATATTTAATCACATTTTTGTTATGTTTGGTGTCCTCAAGCCATCATTACCAATCATGGTTCCCATTTCTCGCATTATATGGTGGCAGAGTTTGGATTTCAAGTTATGCTTACATCACGACAAGCCAACGCCGTACTATCCTCAAGCCAATGGCCAAGCTGAAGTTGTGAACAAGTTCTGTCACGATGCTCATCAAGATTGATCCACAAATCAAATCGGCATCTCATTTTATTTTAGCTCTTGGGCACATCGAACTCCACTTAAGAGTAACCGGGTTCACCTTTCCAATTGGTTTATATTCTGGAAGATACTTCGATTGAATGTGAAATACCTCGCTCAAGTTGGTTGTTGAATTACTTCCGAATACTTTTCCAAAAGAAGAACATCTCCTTTATTTAGAAAGGCTGGATGAAACCCGCCACTTTGTTTCTCTTGTTATCGACGCAGGTGCTTTGGCCAAAGGTCATTTGATTAGCCGCTCTCATTCTCATTGAAGAAGATCTCATCCCTCCCGTATGACCAAGCTCATGATAAGATGGGGATAGGAAAATTTCAACCTATGTGGCACATGGGCCCTACATTAAAGGTAAACGGTGTTGCAAAATGGGGCCTATGAGCTAACCGACTACAAAGGTCATCATTTTAAACAACCTGCAAATGGGTTGGGCCCCCAAAATATTTTGGTGAGTCATTCATGTAATAGGTGTACATAGGGGTTGTTTTCATTTTTGTACATGTTTTTGGTTTGGTGTGCTTTATGAGCGTTTTCGAAGCATTGGCTTTCTCTTGTTTATGCAAACACGTCTATTACCCCTTATGTCAGCTTCACTGATGGTGTTTCGCAAGATGAATTTGTCTTCATACTGCAATTTTTGATCCCTTTTCAGTGAGTTGATAGATCCGCAAGGTATTTATCTAGATCTAACTACAAACAATGTCGCTGAATATAGCACTGCCATTGAGCTATTAACTAAGGTGATCTAATTCGGTATGTGCATTGCTTGTAAATTCAGATTCATAACTTGTCGTTCGAAACTCAATAATCATTATTTAGTTAGAAATCCACACATTCCGAGATTGTATTTACGTATTTTTTGTTAGAAAGACATTTTGATTTTATTACCTATCAACATATTCCTGCATCGAATGAACACATTGCCAATTCAATACAAGCATAACACACAGAGAAATGATTGTTAATTTGTAAATACCATCATAAAAATATCCATGTAGGGAAATAGATGCTATATAAATATTGCATGTTTGGTACCGTGTGCATCATAACTTCAAAAAAAATATATGTGTTTTATATATACCGAGACATCGTGTTCTGTACATATAAAAGAAACCTAGGTGTTCAATCAAATGTTCATGATAAAATTCTGTATTGTCACATTTGCCTACCAGCAAGTGGTGGACTAATAAAATCTTTACACAGTCTCCAGGCACGAGGAACATTGTCAAAACGTGCATAATCCAAGATTGTCTGCGGGTCCCCCAGGTTGCGCACTATCTCATCTTCCTCATTGACCTTGCTCTGAGGGTCAAAAATCATGAGGGATTCGCTCAAGATTGCACATGCCGATGTGTCTCTCTCGTCAGCATCTCAGCTACATGGATTTAATGTTAGAACATGCATAAATTAAAATTCATAATACTCATAAAATTTAAAAATGAGCTTCTCCACCCAAATATTCATCCCAATATTCTTCTCTCTAGGAGTGGGAGGTCCAGATCATTAATGAAATCTTTACTAGAATAGGGTTACTATTCCGTCGACACCGCCATGCCTAGCGGAGCCAACTGCACTCGTCTCCAGACACCATGATCACCCCTCGCCCTTGGCATCGTAGCCGCCATCGAGAAATCGTGGTTATCTCTTACTGGGTGTGGGGATCTGGCGACCGTCGCTAAAAAATAGGTAGTCGTTCCAGAAGAAATATACAAGAATAGATCCATAACCAAATTGTTTCAATTGGTGGAATTTCTGCATTTTTCAGTCGGGCGTTCATGTTTATTGTCACGGGGCTTCACCTGCTGATGTTAGTCGGTGCCAATAAGTATATAGCAAGAAGCAACTATGTCTGTTTCCGTGCTATACTGTGACCCCACAACTCGTGATGGTATGCAGCACCACTCGTAGTGTCAAATTTGGGATAGCTTGAATATCAACTTTCCCACTACCCGATCACTTCCGTGCTATCGGGATAGACCCTCGTCTATCACCATACTTGGCATTTTCCATGCAAGGCCGAGTTCCGGACAGGGATCAGCAATTCTCCGCGATAATCCTATGATGAAATACACGCCGTAGACTTCAATCTCAAGTTCTCGATCCCGAAGGATGAACTTCGATTTTCATCTCGATATGCCAACCGCATACTATAATAACTCAAGCTGGGCTCGAAGACATGGCGTTAGGAAGAATTTTTCGACCATAGTTTCGAGAGCTTCCATGACTCTCTCATTTTCCATGGTCGCCGAATTTTCTTCACTATGTCTTCTTTCATTTGATGATCATTTTTCTTTTACCTACAAACACATTCACATGAGTGGTATTAGTCAATTTTGAACCTTAAATTTCTCAATAATTGGGGTATTTGATCGTACTTAAAATGGTTTGCGCCATTGGTATGATCATATTCAAATCGCCGCTAATCGCACGCCTAATGTAAAATTGGGTGTTGGTGCGACCAGGCTCAAAGCGTTGCGCCTAACCGGCTTGTCTCAAAATTTGCATTTCCCTACCCAAAAATTCGAAATTGAAAATTGCGTATAGTAAGAAATGAATTAAATTACAAGAGGGATCATCGATTCTTACCCGGAGTCGACGGATTTGCGATTGGTCTTCTCAATCGACCACTATCATCACCGCAAGATCGTACAATGAAATGGGTACCATTGTTCACAAGAGGTAATAAGTGAAAAGTAATTATTTTTACCATTTTATACCCTTTTCACAACCCTAATTAGGTTTTAAGACATGTTTTTTGATTATTTTATTATATTATTTCGAGAAATGGGTTTTACACATGTCTCTCATTCAAACAACCGTATTTTCATGCGAAGAACATGAAGTAACGAAGTTATATTTTCTACTTTTCTTGACTCAAACACGAAAATTCACTACCAGTAGTCATCTTTAGCTCTTTTCTCATCAAACAAACGATTTCAGATTCTGTCACTTTGAACTCGCTAAATGGATATGAAACGATATCTACCCAAGAGATACGATTAGCCCTTTTCCCATCTTTTCAGGGATGGATTATTTACGAAAAGGAATACCTTAGCCTATCGCGACTAAGAGGTTCTCTGTGACACATTTCTTTCTACCTTTTCGATTCGTGAGACTACCTACGGTGCTGACTACAGAGTTTTCCGACTTTTCAACTTTAAACATGAAAAGATGCCAAGTTCTTTCCTTTGTCGACCTGGCAAATCCTAATGACATCGGACTTCATCACCATGACATTATTCAAGTTCCTCCTTCTTAGGTCTCGTAAAAATGTACTAGTGCAATGTCCTAAATCAGAATGCTACAACAATGAGAATATCTCAATATATTTTAAAAGTTGAGATCCAACAATATGCAAACTCAAAAATGGAGTAGCAAAGGACACTCAACTCATATAAATGTGAGATAAATCCATATTCATCTTATTAAATAATAGCAGCAACAAAGGAGAATACAAGACTTTGAGGAAACTTCTACTCAATATAGCGATACTCGGCCTCAAGATACAAGTACATAAATCAAGATGAAACCACTGCTACACAAATGTGTCCAAGCTATGATGTTATCACTCTTATAGAGAAAATGCATGCTAACATATGTCAAATACATATATATATACAATGATATGGCCCATACTACATTGGGAGTGAAGATCTTAGCTCCCAAAGATTACCCCAAGTCAATCCCGAAGGATTGGTCGCAATACACAAAACGAAAAATGTCGGAGTTGCTAGCAATGAAGCAAAGAACTCAAGAACTGGAAGCCAAGTGGAGAAGACCGAAGATGCTTTGCAACCACTAAAAATATCTCTCCAATGGGATCTCTAGAGGAAAGGCTGGATCCCTTCCACCTAATATCTCACCCTCCAAACATATTCGCAAAGCCCCACAACTATTTCTCACCAAAATAACGTAGTCTCTAAAGAAAATCTGCATTTGTAGGCATGGGAATGAGTTGGCTCGATGCCAAGATCTGAAATAAGGTTGAAACCTTCCTCACCAGCTTCCAAATGAATGGGAGGACTCCCTCCTCTCAAAATCAGCTTCGGAAATGGTGTTGAGGTCCTCCACCGAGAACACCTGCCAACATCAGAAGCAGGCCGATGTACACGTAGTAATTGGAAAGGAGTAGTTTTGCCCTGAGCTAAGAAATGTGGAGAATGAAGAAAAATCCTCAAGAGGCCTCTCAAGAAGGAGAAGGAATCAAATAAGAATTCTCCGGGAAACGCTTGCCAAAAAACAAAGAATGCACAAATGTCCGAATAGACAATGAGATCAATAATCCAAAACATGAGAAACAATACGTCTCTTGCCCTCCTTTTAACAAGTGAAAGCCCCTCTCCATGGGTCCCAATCCTCTTAGGGCTTCTCCAAACTGGGCCATCCTCTTCCCATTCTTACTACGTCAAGCTTTCTAAGTGTCCTCCCAATTCTTATCTCCAACATGTTGAATTGGTTTAAACTGACCTGTCCACTTGCAAATAACCCCGTTCGACACATGAGGTTGGGGTGAAACTAGCTCCAATGATGATTCCCTTTCATACTAAGAGGATTTTATTCATATTTTCATTATGGCGTGGGCTTCCTTACCCATTTATTCTCATCCTAGGTGAAATCAACAAAAATAATATTCCAAATTATTGTAGGA
Organism: Pinus albicaulis; assembly: GCA_034641835.2. Taxonomy (NCBI): domain Eukaryota; kingdom Viridiplantae; phylum Streptophyta; class Pinopsida; order Pinales; family Pinaceae; genus Pinus; species Pinus albicaulis. The sequence continues at coordinate 226,038,783 of CM076569.1, forward strand.
AAATTTTGGATTATTGGCAACTTCCTCCTCCCAAATGCTGTTTGTCCTCGCTAACCGCAAGGACGGAATTGGAAGGCCTTCCTTCAAGGCATGGAGTCTATGATGTGTTGAGGAACATCTTCCTCATGGGATCCTCCATTCCTCAAGCAATCATCCATGCAAAATGAGTTACCTCCAACATGGCAACCCTGAAATTCATCTTCCACCTCCGGCTCTCGAAATGCAGGTGGGCTGGTAACTGACCCGGTGACAAAATATTCCACCCCATGTTGTACCTCTCCACTTAGGATAAGTGTAGATTCGGCGTGATCCTAGGATGCAATTAACTGCCTTCAAATGGAAATATTGTTGGGTATGTGTTATACTCTTCCACGTACCAGCTCCCATGCACTATAGGCCAGCTCCGGCGCAACAGGCTCGCGCTGTGCAGCCCCCTGCCGAGGTCTCCGGGGCACGCCCCGGTGAAATTTTTTTGTATGCGGTCCCACTATATGCGACCCACCCATGTTTTTTGCATGAGTTTGCACATGGTTTTGGGTATGATGTCTTCTACCTCCGGTGGCTTGATCCGTCATGGACAACTGACATATGTCGATCCGTGTTATTGATTGGGGTTTATGTATGCTTTGACATGTATATATATGTGTTGTAACACTAAAATAACATAATGAAAAATCAGCCGTCGTCCGGATTTGGGATCCGTGGAAAATCTTCCGTGTTTATCCGTTTTATGTTTTATACTCTCTTGCTATTGTTTATTTTCTCATATAAGATTCATGTGTAGATAATTTCGTTTAGGGTTAAACCTAGAATATGGATATTAGGACTTCATGACTTTCTCCTCCAACATTATGAAACATGTTGGTCTAAATCATCTCATATGTGATGAATTGGAAGTCATCACTGAGAGGTAAATTATCTTCACATGTCACCCCAAGGAAATAAATAAGCTACCATAGTGGCTATACCTACTCCTCGCTGCCTCTAGAACATGTAGTGCAAAGGAGGGATTTCTCTCCTCCAAGGACACATTCACCCCATGTGTCTCTCCTCCAATCATGCTCAAGAAAAGCTTTAGCACATCAACTAAGGGAACCATAAGGAGAATCATGCTAGCCGCTATAAGGCAGAGAAGGACAATGGTCCCTCAAATGTAGCCACGCTTTGAATTCCAATCGCCATAGAAAATAAAATGATGGGTGGCCTTTCCCACCATTCAGCTTGTTTCCCCAATCTCCTCATTGTGTATACAAAAGTGAATTATGTAATGTGCACTGTAGGCATGTTCTCCATGAGAAATCTCCCTCCCCATATTCACTTAGAAGTGATCATCCATAATGGCCTTATGTAGACCATAAAATCTAGAAGGAAGGATATTCCTTCTTTGAGTTAACTTCGCACATACATGGTTAAGAGATGCATACATATAGAAAAATTACTATGAAAATCAACAATACTCTTACCATGTTTTTCTTATAAATGGAGTGGCTCATAGAAGAATCTCCCTCTCATCCTCAAAGGGAAAAGAGTTGGATCGTGTTAGCTCCTCCATCTCCTTATGTTGTGTAACCACTTCCAAAAATAGAATAAAAGAGATATCAACGCCTTAGAAATAAGCCACTCGGTAACCTCCAAGACATTACATAAATGAACACTTTGATATACAATTTAAAACTTCTTTTCATATATAGGATTCATGTGGCTATAATGTAATCCTAGTGGCCACAATTTAATCCTCTTTGACCTAAAAATAATAATTTAAGGGCACACACAATAAAATAAGTTACAAGGGTGCGATGTTGATCTCTCAATGCGATGTTGATTTGCCCGTTGTTTCATTCTATTTTAAAGCAATTGTGTTATCCTTTAAGATTTGGAGAATTTCTTGCCGATGCTCATGATCTTCCAGCATCGCTGGAACCTTCAAATTTTCCCTTAAATATGATGTGATGGATGGTGGATGATATCCATAAAGTGCCATAAATGGGGTCATTTTTGCTACAAAGATGGAAGGAAGTAAGAGAATTCCATCATTCAATGAGAGGTAACCACTCGACCCATTGTGTTTGTTTATCAAATAAAAAACAACGAAGATATCCTTCCAAAACATTTATTTACTATCTAAGTTTGACTCATCGTATTGAGGATGATAAGATGAGCTATGAGCTAATTGAGTACCCAAACAAGAAAATAACTCCCGTCCAAAAATTTCCAAGAAAATGGGATCTCTCGTCAGCCACAATAACCCTTTGGGCTTCCATGTAGCTTTTGAATTTATCCATAAATGTAGTAGTAACTGCATTTTCTTTAAATGGATGAAATAATGCACAAAAGTGTAGTATACTTGGTGAGTCTATCAACTACCAAAGATGATTGACACTCGCCGGACTTAGGTAAACTGATAAATTCCATTGAAATCTCCTCCCAACGTTGACTTGGAATGGATAAAGGTTGTAGAACTCTTTGGGGTCTTAATTGTCTCAACTTTATTCTCGCTAGGCAAACCAAACATTCCACCACAAACTTTTAACATTAGATTTAAGGCTATCCCAAAAAATTCTTTCTTCTCAATTGCAAGTTTTGCAAATCTCAAATTCTTCTATGGAGAAGTGTGCACTAAAAGAATCTTTGGTTTTATTTGGGAATTCTTACAAAGATATAAGTGATATTTGTACCATAAGGAATCATTTCTCCAACTAAATGTATTAGATGTACTAATATCTTGCTGCAAATTTTGAATGAGTGCCCATACATCTTTGTCCTTCTTCCATTAATCTCTTGCTTCGGTTATCCAATTTGGTTGGATAATAGAAATGGCACAAAGCAATGCTTCCACCTCTTCATTCTTTCTTGAGAGTGCATCTGCAATAACATTAAGATTTCCTTTTTGTAGATTATTTCAAAGTCATACCCAACATCTTTGTGACCCATTTTTGTTGCTCTTCTGAAGAGTATTTGTTCCAAAAAGTGTTTAAGACTATCATGATTATTTTTTACCTTGAAGTGTCTTCCCATTAGGTAAGTTCTCCATTTCTTTAGTGCATGCAGTATTGCTAACATTTTCTGCAAATAGGTTTTATGTAATATTTTCCTTGATTGACGACTTTCAAAAGTAGGCTGTCTTTCCTCCCCGCATTAAACAACACCACCGATTGACAATCACATTCCACAATAAAGGCTTTTGTGAAGTTTGGCGTAGTTAAGACTAACAAAATAGTACATTGCCTCTTTAAGATGTTCAAAGGCGTTAGTTGCTTCAGAGTTCATGAAAATTCATCTTTCTTCAATAATTTTTTTAGAGGTGCTTCATTCTCCCATAATTTTAAAACTTGCGATAATACCTATGAATCAAGAAATCCTCGTGAATCGCTTTATGGTTGTGGGGACTTTCCATTCCTTAATGGCTTTAATTTTGTTAGGTCTACTTTGAATATCTCTGGGAGATACAATACATAGACCCAGACATTCAACTTTGTACTCCAAAGAAAAATTTGGATGTTTTTGCATATAATTGTTTCTCCAATAGTTTGAGCACTCACAACATGTTCAACATGATCCTTCCAAGACCTACCATAGATTAGTATATCATCAAAAAATACTAGCACAAATTTTCTAAGGAAGGGTTTGAAAATGAATTCATCAACCCTTGAAATGTAGAAGGTGCATTGGTAAGGCTCCAAAGGCATGACCAAAAATTCATAATGACCCTCATGAGTTCGAAATGTTGTTTTTGATTATCTTCTGATTTTCATTCTAATTTGATGATATCCTAATGAAGGTCTAACTTTGCAAAATAAATTGTTCTGCATGTAATCTATCCAATAATTCATCAATCACAGGAATGGGGAAATTTATTTTTAATGGTGAGTTTATTGAGTTCTCATAATCTGGACATTCTACACATCCATCCTTCAAATAATACCAGGAGCAGAGAAATAAATTGACTAGGTTGAATTACATCACCTTAACATTTTCTCGCAATCATACGTTAAATTTATCTATTTTGGACGTAAGGATATTTATAAGGCCTGATAAATTGAGGAACACTTCTTGAATCAATGAATAGCATGATCATGATCAATACGAATAGGTGGGAGTCCTTTGGGAGTTTCAAACACCTTGGAATGATTGTCCAAGACTTGTTGGAGATCTCGTAAATAGATTTGATGTTGGAACTTCTAGTGAGCATAATTGGCAGTACTTATCGCCTCGTTGTTATTTCTTTAGAGGCTTTGTCATGACATTAGAGCTTACATATTCCTCTCGGATTCCCCGCAATACCCCGTAATTCGACTTCCTTTCCTTCAGTGCACTTGCCAGTGCCTTAGCACTGGTGTTACCATCCTGCAGATTGAATCAATAATTTGGGATAAAGATTTATTCTCCTGAGAGAATGAAAGTATTGACTTGGTCAATACATATTACCCCATGGTTAGCTTGATATTATAGCATTTTCCAGAGAAATTTATAGTTCCCTCCATTTGCAACCATCACTTGACATTCTCGTGCCGGGTATGGGAAACAATTTAATTCCTTGGCTACCTTACAATGAATTAAATTATGGGTGCTACTAGAATCAATCAACACTATTACCTTTTCTTCGATATGTCCTTCTATCTTGAGAGTTTTGAGAGGGAGAATTCACAGTGCATTACACGACATGGTCAGATTCATTTCTTCCTTTTCAGGGTCGGTCTCTCGGTGTATATCCTCTTCTTTTCATTTTCTTCTTCCTTCACAATCTATGTAAAATAATTTCTTCTCAAGACACTTATGAACTTTAGTGTATTTTCTATCACAACCGTAGAAAAATCCCTTATCTCTTTTTTCTTCCAATTTTTTGTGGTGTCAACCTTTATAGCTAGTAAAATTCCAGGCGTAGCAAATACTTCTTTCTTTACAGAATTGACCGGTAGGCTTCCTTGTCGCCATTTATTTTACATTCAAATTTTCTTGCCAACCCGAATGCCTTCTCCAATGAATCGGTTCCCAAACACAAACTTCATGTTGATGTCATCTCAAAGTGCCTATGAAGAGATCGATCCCGTGTTCCTCTCGGGAATATCAGCTTACCCTTATATTCAATTTTAGAAGTCCTCAATGTGTCAAGCTATCAACTTTCTTGTTGGAGATTTATCAATTGGTTAAAGAAGGTGTCTCTCTTTGTATCCTCAATGTGTTATCATTTCCTTCTGAAATCGAATGTAGTGTGAAAAATTTTTTTCACGGGAGCAAAGCCATCGATACCCATACAAATGTATTTTCTTGTTCTAAATTCTTAAAGTTGCAAATGTATACCTTTTGTGTTTTTTGCACTTGCAGGAGATCAAAATATTATTCATCCATAGTATTCATATGTTACAGATCCTTTCCATCAAAGTTCTCATATCCATTTTTTGGAATATGGTGGTTCTTCCCGCCAACATAAGAGTTTAGAACAACATTGACATTTATTTTTTTCTCATCATGAGGTTCTTCTACTATCTTTTCACCATTAGGAAACATTTCTTATATCAAATTTGTTTCAAACCTTCGATGCCTTCTTGTTGAGAATGCAGCAAGATGATGGAGCTTAGTGAAATGAAGTCGCCTTCACTAAGTGGGCCCGCAAAGTACCTGCGCAAAGTCTATTTTTAGACTATGTCTATTTTTAGACATAACGGAGATAATTTGGGAATTCAATGGAGATTCTTGAAGTATGCGACATGTTGGTAAAAATAGATGAGACCCTTATTTTTAGACCTTGAAATATTTTAGACTGTCTCTGCATATAATGCTCAAAATATACACATTAATAATATTTTGACTATAAAGAAGAAGTACTCTCTGAGCACTTCTGGGCTTCATTTAGGATGGGGGATCAAAGAATCGACAGAAGGAACAAGTATGGTTCCTTGTGGCTTGATGGCATCTTGCATGGTTGACTTCACTGACTTCGTGCGTGTTTTGGAGGAGTTAACGGGATAGATAGTGGAGTTGTGTTCATGATAGCTAGAACTGAAGTTGAGATTAGTTTTAACTAGCTAATCAATTATTATAGAGTGAGGAATTAAATATTATTTAATTCACTAATTAGTAACTCATTAGTCAACTCAAGAACACTTCATTTCACTACGTTGCATGATCGGGGCCTGAGACCAAAGGGGAAGAGGTAAGATGAAAGGGTGAGAAAGCTGATTGCTTGAGGATCAGTTGCATGGGATTTGTATTAATTGAGGAATGCTATTCATAGTACTATAATGGGTTGTAGGGGATTTAATATTTGGACTTTCATGTTTGTGTGCCATGATTGCGTAACAGAGGCAAGGTAATATGCATTTAACTTGTTGACTTGTTCAAAACTAAGCAGATTGTGTGTGACTTTATGAGAAAAGTACCTAGTACTTGTGAGGAGTATTGTACTTGTTTAGTTACATGATTTCTCCATTATAATATACAAAATAATTGCGGGGTTTTTAGCTATAGGCTTTCTCCATACATAACATTTAATGTGTGATTGATTTGATGTGAGATTGCTTCTATATTATTTCCGCATGACAATTAATTGTAGAAGAAGGCTATGTTGTGCATGCATCTAAATTGAGGAAGATTTGTTGAAGATCATTTAAATAAGATTATTCAGCTATTTCAGCATGGTATCGAGTAAAGATTAATTTTCGAGACTATTACGTATTTGTGGGGCCTGCTTCTCGCACAGCAGGCCCCGCATACGGGCGTAAGCCTCCGGATTCATCTTTCTTCGAAAGTGAAAGGTCTCTGGTACACGCCCTGCGCGAATCTCTCGATTTGGAAATAATTTGTTTTCAAGTGTAGATCGGAAGCGATAGAGTTTGGAGTTTGGAATTCAAATTTTGGCAGCAGCTTTGGTTCTTCTCTTGGTGCCGGTGTTGAAAATGTCTTCTTTCAACGGTTTGCGACTCGAATATGCTCTTGGTCGTTACTACTGAGGTCATATTAGAAGTGATCTAATGGAAGTAGTGCAGGAAGATAATGGACCAAGGAGTTTTAGATACGGATGTCCCAAAGCTCCACCGATGCAGTTTTAGTCGATGCATGGCAAAAGAAGATAGCGAAAATGTCGAAGGATCCCGTTGAGGGCGTCAAGGATCATATTGTATCCACCGCATGGAAAGTGCTACCGAGACAATGTGGAAAGATTTGACGGATCTATTCCAAAGAGTAAGAGTGACCAAAGGAAGCTTGCGCTCAAAGATAAGCTCGGGAACATCAAGATGGAGAAGGGCGACAGATATCGCCAAATACCTCACGTGTCTATCCAAGAAAGAGATGAGCTGGAAGGTGGGGTTACCGTTGAGGAAGAGGACAGGTCGACTGCCTCCTGTCCTTCCACAATTTCATGAATAAGACAGTGTCAATGGTCGAAGAAGTCGTCGAGATGGGAGCGCCTTTTGGGCGGATCTCTGCGTGTGAGGAGATAAGGGGAGGACTACTTCGAGATGGATCTTCATCAAAGGCTTCAATGAAACGCGCTTTGGTGTCCAAAGCAAAGAAGTGGGAAGGGTAAGAAAACCTCACTCCGGTGCAAAGGGTAAGAAGCAAGATACATGGAAGTGAAGTGTTTTCACTCGCCATGATCACTTTAGAGCACAGTGCTACCAATTGTCCAAAGAAGAAGAAGAACAAGCAAGCGGGAAGATCTGGCAGATGGAGCAGCTTGGCTTCAATAGCCTTCGAGCTTTACTTTTCACTGATTGCATGCTTGGTTTCAAGTGTGATGGGATTGGTGTGGTTCTTGATTACGGCATATTTCATATGACGGAGATCTAGAGTTGTTCTCAGATCCTGAGAACAAAGATTTGGGTGTGTACATCGAGATGGGTGATGATGGTAGATACAAGGACTGGCATCGTACCGTATCCTTCGCAGGAGTCCGGTAAACCCTTTGTCTTAAAGGATGTCATGCATGTACTGATCAAGAAGAACCTCGATTTCGGTAGCGATGCTGGAAGACAAGGGGTATGATGTGGTCTTCAGCGAAGGAAAGTTCTCTTCCCGCGCAAGAAGACTACTAGAGAGACTCGGAAGATAGGGTTCGAACTTAACCTTTATCGCCTGCAGTGTAGATGATCGCGTTAAATATGGCATGCAAGGAGAAGTGGTGGAGCCGGGATGATGAGGGCGAACTATGGCACAGGAGATTGGGCCATCTACACCATGGAGCTTTGGAACATTCTCAAGTAGAGATTTCTAATGACTTCCTAAGGGCATCTCTTAAGGGCAATGACAAGGTAAGGGGTGTATTTAGGGAAGTATGTGAAAGCTACTCACGAGAAGGATAGTCGCGCCATGACGATCCCGAGAGAGTTCACACAGAGCTGTGTGTGTGGTCCTTCTTTAGTTGCTTCACGTAAAGCACAAGTATTATGTGATCTTTGTTGATGATTTTCTCGAAGTGCATGGATTTTCTCATGCGGGTAATAGAAGAGCGATACATTCGCGAAGTTCGTGAGTTTAAAGCACCGGTCGAGAAGGAGCTCAGGAAGAAGGTGATCGCTTCTAAGGAGGATAATGGTGGCACTATCTCGGCTGAATTCAAGGAGGTTTCAGTCACATGTGATTTTCGGAGAGAGCTGGCCTCCACCATGGTCCCACAGCAGCACGGTGGGGTGGCCGAGCGGAAGAACGTAATGATCGTGGTGCCGCACGGCGATGTTGCGGTCGTGGCCTACCCTTCACTGGTGGGCCGAGTGTATGCACACATATATATGTGTGTGACCACACTCACAAGGTTCTTGGCATGAGTACACCGTATGAGGCTTATTCTGCAAGAGGCCTCGATATTTCCCATTTGCGGATTTTTGGTTCTCCCGTCTTGCCATGTGACGACATAGAAGGAGGGCTTTGATCCAACTTACTGAGTTGGAATATTTGTGGGGTACATCGATACACCTCATAACTATCGAGGCAGAGACAGGCTGGGATATTGCAGATCAAGTAGCATCAGGATATAAAATTTCGTAGAGGGAGGTGTCATGCAGCAGCCCGTTTGAGAGGGAGCTACACTTGCATGTGTGCATGAGAGCCGTTAGTTCCTAAGGAGGAGCTTCCGATGTGGATCAGCCACAAGAGGAGGTTCAAAGAGGTGGAAGAAACCACCCATGCAGCGGCCAACCATCGAGAGAGGGCGCATTCGCACTATAGAAGCCGAGCGACCGGTTCTGATAAGAGACACAGAGATCACCACAGTACAGAGCAAGGCAGACAAAGACAAATACCGGATCGGTACACTGGATAGCGCGTTCTTGTGTGAGTCAATGTCGTGACGGAGCTATCCTCTTTTAGAAAGCCGTGGGAGGAAACTCCGGCATGGGTTGATGCCATGACTGAACAAGTGATCTCGATCATCGTGAATGCAAGTGGCATTCCAAGACCGGTTTGGAAATCGGGCAGGGTTCGCGATGGATCTACAAGGTGAAGCAGCAATGACAGAGGTGTGGAGAAGTACAAGGCGAGATTTGTCGCTCGTGGCTTCTCGCGCATCGAGGATTGACTATGAGGAGACTTTTGCACTGCCGCAAGGTACTCTTCCATACGGACGACCCTTGCTCTCTCTCAAATACAGCATGGGGTGGGGTACATTCATCGATGGATGTGAAGATCGTGCGTTCCTCAATGGAGTTATTGAGGAAGAGGTGTACATGGGGAGTACCGAAGGTTTTGAGAGATCTTTCAAGAAGAGTCGCATGTGTGCCGACTCAAGAGAGCACTCAGACGGCTTAGGTTGGGCACACCGTGCTTGGTGGCATTCTTCGTATAGACAACCATTGCACGCGCTGGATTCTCCCAAGGAGGGAGGCTTTGATCCAAACCCACACTGCATTGTGTGAGAGCTGCTGATCATCACACCAGCACAGCATGATCCGATTTTGACTGGGACGACGAGAAGGATACTTTCATGCAAGGAGGATCTTGCACGAGATTTTGAGATGAAGGACTCGGGCATCCTTCATTATTTCCCCGGGGATTGAGATTTGGTAGCGCAAGGGAGGATCGTTTTTTCTCGTGGCAAGTATGCTCGGAGATTCTCGAGAGGTCTAACATGCAAGGCCGCAAGCCTCGTTGACACTTTCCCGGTGGTTGGAGGGAAGGAGGATGCTACTTCAATGAGGTGGGGTGGATGCCACTGCTCATCGACAAATGGGTGGGGTCGCTTATGTATCCGGTCATTACGACCCGACATATGCTATGTAGCTAACTAAAATTTTCGCAAGTTGGGCGTGTTGGCTTCCGTCGTTTTTGAAGGTGGGCAAGTATGAATTGCGCTATACGTACGTAATATCGATATGGTCTATGGTACAGACAGGATGGGAGAAGTCAGTTTCAATCGATGCAGAGGATTGGGCAGAGTCCAACAGACTGAAGAATTTCGGAGGAGTTTTCAGCATTGGGTCGACAAAAGTTTCCTCGGTACACAGAGCAGAGATCCGTGGCACTCGCCTACAGGTCGAGTACATGGCAGCCAGTTTGGCTGCATGCGAGGGCTATTTGATGAGGAAGATCCTCGCAGGTTTGTTCAGCCAGATTTGGAGCCTGGCGTTGATCTAATCGTGATAACCGTAGGCCAGCATCAAGCTCTGGCCAATCCAAAGATTTCATGATAGCTCCAAACATATCGACATCGTACCATCATATCGAGATTGTGTTCGGAGAATCATGATGCTTTCATATGTTCTACCTGAGGATCGTGGATGCCGACATCCCGACGAAGGCGCCACCGGAGCAAGTTCGAATTTGGCTGCAGGGCAGATAGGGGTTGCGCATAATCCAATATCTTGCCGAGAGGGAGTGTTGAGAATGCAGCAAGATGATGGAGCTTAGTGAAATGAAGTCGCCTTCACTAAGTGGGCCCGCAGGCAAATTCTGGCGCAAAGTCTATTTTTAGACTATGTCTATTTTTAGACATACGGAGCATAATTTGGGAATTCTACTTGGAGATTCTTGAAGTATGCGACATGTTGGTAAAAAATAGATGAGACCCTATTTTTTAGGACCCAGGCTATTTTTAGACTGATCTCCTAAAAATATGGAAGTCAAATATTATTTACCCTTAATAATATTTTGACTATAAACAGCAGTTTACTCTCTTGGCGCACTTCAGTTTGAGTCATGGAGGTGGCTCATGCAACCGAGGAATCACATGGTTCCTAGGGTTTGATGGCATCTTGCATGGTTGGCTTCAGTTAGACTTCAGTGGCAGGAGTTTTGGAGGAGTTAACGGGACAAGTAGTGGAGTTGTGTTCTGTTTGTTTTAGTTGAACTAGTTGGAATTAGTTAACTAACTAATCAACTAGATATGAGTGGAGTAAATTAAATAATATTTAATTTACTAAATATTAACTCATTAGTCAACTCAAGAACACTTCAGTTCACTACAGTGCATGATCAGTTCAGTGGAGACCAGTGGAAGTGGTAGATGAAAGGGTGAGTAAAGCTATCAGTTGGTAGATTGGTTTTGCATGAGATTTGCATTACACTTGGAGGAATTGTCCATGACAATTGTGCAGTCAAGCCAAGGGGATTCGAACCTTGGATCTCTTCATATACAGGCCATGATTGCGCAATAGAGGCAAGGCAGTCAGCAGTGAGTTTTGAACCCGAGACTTGTTCAAAACTGAGTTAGATTGTGTGTGACTTTATGAGAAAGTACTGAGTACTTGTGAGGAGTATTGTACTTGTTTGGTTACATGATTTCTCCATTATAATATACACAATAGCTGCGGGGTTTTCAGCTATAGGCTTTCCCCATACATACTGAGTTAATGTGTGATTGATTTGATGTGAGATCGCTTCTATTATTTCCGCATGTGACAATTAATTGTAGAAGAAGGTTATGTGTTATGCATGCAATTCGAAATTGATGTATGATCGGGTTAATCTTCATTGAATAAGTGATTTATTCAGCTAATTTCTACACTTCTTTTAGATCATTCTTCATGTTTTCCATGTTGTCTTTCATTTCATCCATCTTAGCTTCCATGCCAGCTTCCATGCCATCCATCTTAGCTTCCACACATTTCTTCAAAACTTCCATTTCATTTTTTTTTTCTCTTTGCGAGAGTGAAATTTGTTGCATTTTCTCTTGTAATTTTGATAGATCATGTTGCAATTATTAATCTTCATGAGTCATAGTAGAGCCTTCTGAAGGCTTAATGGGTGTTGAATTCACAAAAAAAATACACACCTTTTTCTTGCTTTTGAGGAGCTTGATATTGAATTTGGATTATCTATGGTAATTGCAGCACTTCAATATTTGAATTTTGGTACCAACGTAGCCCTCTAAATTATATTTTGAATGCCACAGGTCTGACCTGATTTGGATTATCCAAGGCAAATTTGTGTCCAATCTCCCACAATGACCTAATTATGGACTGGTTCAGTACATCGAACTTGTACGACTTGCCACATGTCACTGTTTCCTCCTTTGGCTCTGAAATTTATAGCCAAGGAACTACAGTCCGTGTAATAGCAACCAATTTTTACGGCACTCCAATCCAATGCTCAAAGAGAGATTTATGAATATTTTCCCACAATCACCTCTTTGAGATGAAATTCAGGAGCCTAAAAAAGCACTACCTTCCACAGATCATATCTATGAAAATATTTCTAACCAAGATCTTAAATTTTTTGAAGATGTTCCTTAGGATTTCGTCTTCACACCCTATGAATTTCAACTTCTGAGAATTTGTAGAAAAAAAAATTATAGCGCAAATGCCACGATTACCTGTTTAGGAGCCTGCAAAAAGACCTACATTCCACAGATCATATCTAAAAAAATATTGCAAACCAAGCTCTAAAATATTTTGAATATGTTCCTCAGGATTTTGGCTTTGCACCCTAAAAATTTTAGCATCTGAAACTTCGTAGAAAAAAGTTATAGCGAAAATGCCATGATGACCTGTTTGGAGCAGTGAAACCCTAGAATCCAAAGCTCTGATACCAAATGTTGTGTAACCAGCTCCAAAAATAGAAGAAAAGAGATATTAATGCCTTATAAATAAGCCACTTCGAGGGGGAAACCTCCAATACATTACATAAATGAAAATTTCTTGGATGATACAATTTACAAAACCTCCTTTCTATATATAGGAGTCCATGTGGCCATAATGTAATCCTAGTGGGCCACAATGTAATCCTCGTCGACCTAACAATAATAATTTAAGAGCACAATAATAACAAAATGGGGGTTACAAGGGTACAATAATAAAAATAAGGGGATTACACTAATAGCAATAAGGGACTATACTAGTAATATAGGGACCTAACACCTTATGATCCATGGAGTGTCTCCTCAAGTTCTTCAAGTGGTTTCTCCCACAATAAGGAAAGAAATGTAATGTGGAAGTTATGGTTGGCCCATGGTTCCTCCTAAAATGTACAACATGTATAGTAGGGAGAATCATGCTCCCAATGGGCATCTTCAGTCTCAAGCCCACTCTCTAATCAAAGTTTCCCATGAACATAGAGATACCAGCAATATATGGAAGCAAAAACCAATATAAACAAGTTGTCACATGACAACCAGAAAGTGGATCAAGGTCCCATACAAGGAACCAGCATAGTGAACCCCTTGCCTACATCAAATAAAACAAAAACAAGTGCATTCCCAGCCACGTTTTTGCTTCCATAATCATTCTACAATATATAAGCATGAAAGTACAAAATGGTGTCAATGGTGCACACCAAAATTCATGTGGCTTTCCCCAAAAACCACCAATGAGATAGCCAATCTCAATGCTACAAATGGCTTCAAGTACATCATTATAGAATGTGTAAGAAGGAATAATCCTCCTAGGTACAATATTCTTCTCATAAAATGACAAGAAGTACAAAATATAAGGTGCAATTGTACATTCTCCATTATGTACTCGAAGACTTGAGCTGAAATGTCTCAACTAAAAATGCTCCCCTACTCCCCATGAGTAGGAAGGTGGCTGTGACATCCTTTCCATCATCATCTAGGCTCTAAATCTCTCCATATGCTGAAATATGTCTTGCTGAATGACCTCCCAAATGTACTCCTCTGCCAAGGCAAGATATGCATCCAAATGCATGGAAAAGAAGTCCTCCTATGCTGCATGCAACAGCTTCTCCTTGAGACTAGAATCTCTAGTCAAGTAGACTCTGCCTTATGAAAATATGACCATATCATCCACCATGCACTCATCATCTCCATCTGGGTCATCGAGAATCATGCATTCACCAAGATCCTTGGAGTACTCTACTAAGAGCTGAGACCTCTAGTAAGGATCAATCCTCCTCAGAGACATCGCTGGTGATCTGGCATGTGAAGCTCTCCTCATGCTGTTGTCTGCTACTTTGACATCCCCCATGCCAAATTTCTCCCCCAAACTCTTCACCTCTCCAAAATCCAAGGGTGGTGAAACCAAAGAAAATATGTCTTTCATCGATGATAGATTTGTTGGCCTCCCTGGTGGAATGCCTCAATGCAGTGAGACATCAATGTAAAGAGTGGATTGTATATATGCTTGGGAAACCTTTCCCTTGTTCTCACAGCAGAATACAATCCGCCTCCTCTTTTCACTAGCTCTCTGAAGTATAGAAGGGTGTGTGCCTCTCATCACATGATGTTGCTCTCCCTCCCTTCCTTCTCCTTCCAGCTGCAATGCTCCACAATCATGCTACTCACTGATTGTGTTTGGACCTCCATGTATGAGATCCTGGGAAATTCCTTGCAAAGATGCAATAATCTCTCTAGTTGGAGCAATAGCTCCTCCTCCCTCTACATGAGGTGCTATATCAGCTCTAGAAATGATAGTGTTGTTTCCCTTAGCCTCGCCAACATGAGTGGGAAACCTTCCAATGATTAGATCCTCTTCTGGAAAAGGGATCTCTTTTCCTCCTTGTGCCAAAATACAAGATGAAGGTCTTGCCTCCAATAAAGTATCATGCAAGATATCAGCCTCCTTTATGGTTCTCTGAAGTGATTTTGAATCTATGATTTCTTCCATCACATACAAGGGTTTTGTTTGTTTGAATGTGTTTGTTTCCTTTGCGTGTTTCAGGATTCTTCCTACCAAATATTTCCATCAAAGTTCTAATTAAAATTGCATAGGAATAATTATTTTCATTCTTTAAAGTAAAGGACTCAAATAAATGACATGCATAGACCTTACCTCTAAAGTGCAGCGCTGCTACTCTGATGGCTTCATTTCTGGAAATCTGATGCTACTGCAGAAAGGTGTCTAGCTCTTCCACCCAAGCCCTGGCTGAACAAGTAGGGGAACCATCAAAGATAGATAGAAGAAATCCATCCATATTATGTTTCTTGATCCTCCTCACCTTGACCTTGCAAAAATATGGAAATGTGACATGAGCTCTAAACTTCTGAGTTTGAGACTCATACTCATGCAATAACCCACTAAGAGTTCCCCTCTTCGACATTCCTCCTTCTTCTTTCTTCCTTATGGAAAAACTGGACATGTGACTGTGCTATACATCATAGGGTGTGACTGCATGCTCACATCACCTACAAGAAAATATAGAGTTTGGCTCAGCTTCAAACCCTCTTGGAGATCCTGTACATATCTCCCTCCTTATCTTCTCAAATTCTTCATGAATGATATGTACAGATCTTGGAAGAATCTTTGTAATCTTATCTCCCTTTTTCTCTCCACATGGTGGAGTCTTCATCTTCTCACTCCTTGATAGCATGATGACTGAGATCCACCGGTTGAGCCAGAGATCATGCTTTGATACCACTGTAATATCCAAATTAGGTAAATGCTAGAACAATGAGATTATCTCAAGATATTCTAAAATTTGGAGATCCAGCAATATGCAAATACAACAATGGAGTAGCAGTGACTCTCAACTCATAGAAATGCGAGAGAAATCCATAGCCATATTATTAAATAATAGCAGCAACAAAGGAATACAAGATCTTGAGTAAAATGCTACTCAAGATAAGCAATACTCAGCCTCAAGAAACAAGTACATAAATCAGGATGAAACCACTGCTACACAAATGTGTCCAAGCTATGAAAACGTATTTTTATAGAGAAAATGCATGCTAACATATGTAAAATACATAAATATACAAAAATATGGCCCATACAACATTGGGAGTGAATATCTCAGCTCCCAAAGACTACCTCAATTCAATCCCTGAAGGATTGGCTGCAATACACAAAAACTGCAAAATGTCGGAGTTGCTAGGCAGAAGCAACAACTCAAGAACTGGAAATAAGTGGAGAATACTGAAGATGCTACAACCATTGAAAATATCTCCTCCAATGGATCTCTAGAGTGAAAGGTTGTTCCTCTCACCTAAGATCTCACCCTCCAAACATATCTGCAAAGCCCCACAACTATTTCTCACCAAAAATAACACAGTCTCTGAAGCAGACTGTGTTGTAGGGGCATGGGAATGAGTTGTCCTAATGCTAAGATTTGAAATAAGTGCTGAAACCTTCCTCACTAGCTTTCCAAAGGAATGGAGACTCCCTCCTCTAAAAATCAGCTCCAGAAATGGTGTTGAGGTCCTCCACTGCAACATCCAACAACACTGCGTTATACTTGAGCAAAAATAATGTAGTAAATGAAAGGAGTAGCTTTGGTATTAAGCCAAAAAATGTGGAGAATGAAGAAAAATCCCTCAAGAGGCCTCTCAAGAAGGAGAAGGAATCCAAAACAGGAATTCCCCTGACAACTCTTGCTAAACAGAAAACAATGCACAATGTCTGAATAGACAATGAGATCAATAATCCAAAACATGAGAAAAAATGGCTGTCTTGCCCTCCTTTTAACAAGTGAAAGCCCATCTCTATGGGTCCCAATCCTCTTAGGGTTTCCTCCACCAAATAACCCTCTTCCCATTCATACTGCGTTGTTTCTCTAAGTGTCCTCCACCTCTTATCCCAGTGCTATTGACTTGGTCAAAGTTGACCTTGTCCACTTGAAAATAACCCTGTTCACACATGAGGGTGTGAAAAATAGCTCCAATGATGATCCCCTTTCATACTATGAGGGAATTTATTGATATTTTCATTATGCATGGGCCTCCTGACCCATTTATTCTCCTCCTAGGTGAAATCAACAAAAAATAATATTCCAAATTATTGTAGGAAAATTTTGGAATATTACAACTAGGTTGGATTTGTCTGAAGGACAAACTTACAATGCAAGCATATGCTATCTCCTTCAAGATTGTTTTAAAAATAATTGGGGTAGTCGCCAGAAATGGTGGGGGAAAATGTAACCAAGTTTTAGTTATTCTGGGAGTATGTCGCTCTTGAACATGGCACTTGTCTGCATTTGTGTCGGGTTGGGAACATCTCATTTCGTCATTTTTTACCTCCATGGGTTTGGGTAATCCCTTTTGACCTCTCATCTACTCTTTGCCATGTCATCATGACCTCAGATCATTTGATGTTAAATACTGCCAAATCAAGTGTTTTGTTGTTGATATGCTCAAGAGAAGTTTTCCTCTACAGTTGTCAACCTTCCTCTGATCTCCTGTTAGTCCTGATCCACTTTCATCATGTTCCTCTGTCTCGTGTCGATGATGTGGGAAACATTATGGCCCTCCTTCAACCAGGTCACTTCTTTTCGACTTCAGCTCATCATCTAGGAATTTGATCTAGAGACTCCCTTATGGTACCTTGGAGCCTGCATGCCTCAATGGTAGGTTTTTTGCATTCGATGCAAGGTTCACATCATTGACCTTCGATCGAGTGATTCTGCGGATGTTTGATGTCAGATCATTGTTCACATTCCGTAGATTGTACCTTTTGTACCTTGAGGGCCATCATCATCATTGGTGGTTTCTCTCGCATCCGTTAATGACTTCCATCATTGGCTGGTAATAAGATGATTTTCTTTCATGTTCAACTTCACCTCATATATTCGCATGCTCGAAATTGTACGTGTTTGGGTCGAGATGGAGCGCAATACCTTTGGTTTTGTCTGATAAACTCTAGGTTGCTAATTTTTGTGGATTATTATGGCTTATTGCATGACTCTCTTGAATGGATGGCTGTGACCATACCTGAGTCTATTTATTGACCCTCCCTGCTGGATGGCTGTGTCCATACCTCAGATATCGGTTTTTATATAGTATATTATGGATGGTTGTGCCCATGCCACATGATTCATGTATCATAGATATCAGTTTTAATTGTAATTAAAGGTCTTTCGACAATGGTTTTTGGTTCGAACGTGTTCTCATAAAGCATTTCACCCCTCCCTCTCTCTTGGAAATCATGCTTTAGGGGGCATATGTTACACAACATTTTTTCATTGTCCCTACAATCCCCAACTCGCACATTGGAGGGTCATTTATGTGACCAATAAGCAGTGTCATGCTTTTCAAATACCATCATTGCATCCCTTTTGATGAAAGCAACATTATTCTTGTTGACAATTCCTTGAGCAGAGCTGTAAAAATCTCTATTTTTTCCTTGGCGCGAGAATCCAGTTACACCCTCACGCCGACAGAGAAATTTAACACTGAGCACATGCCATTTGGCGCTCTGTGCCAGTTAGACACATGCGCCAAGCTGTTTATGGAATGTTTTTAAAAAAAAGAGGTGGAGGTGCCATTCCAACCACCTCGAGGATGAGTCATTGGGAGTGGTTTAACTGAAACAACCACAGACTCCTTCTTTTAGTTAGTAGTTTCCACCTCCCTTGGAACTCTCCTAAATGATAGGACTCTCTCCCACCTTTTTAGGGATCCCAACCTCATCCTTTTCCTCTATAAAAGAAACTATCTCTTTTATTAGAAGCTAGCTGAACTAGGAGAATTATACATACTATAGCTGACCTGCTAGAGAAGATATAATAAGAAATAATTACATTGAGGAAGCTTGAGTTGATGACTTCTGACACAGCTTGAGTGCACCGAATCCCCTGACTAACATTTAAGATGTGCTTCACCTGAACCCCGTTTGAGGATACTACGACATCAAAGCATCGGTTGTACTCTTCCTTCTATTCATTTATATACATGACTACTATTTGGTTCCACTATTGTGTTATGATGTTTATTTGATGCGATATGTTTAGCTCTCTTTGACTGGATAATAGTTATGAGTGAAACTATTATGTTGTATGTTGTTCTTGTTATTTTTCCTATGTGCAGGTATATGAGCATAACAATGAACAGATTGTGATTTTCCAAGGCAGGAATGAGAGGCCACTACTCTTTCTGTAATGATGACAGCGTTGGATGCAAGGTAGGTCAATCTACCATGTATTTTGTTCATTCATTAACTAGGAAGCAACACTTTAGCGTGTCATTTTGTTACTATACCCACCCTAGGGCTAGAGGGATTGTCTTTTTCCGCAGAGAAGATTTACCTTCATAATAATATTCTACTTCAGCTGATGATAGTGTCAGAATAGGCTGCTCCTTAGATGCCCATGCTATCACACCTAAACTAAGATGAAACACATAACTAGAAGTTCTCTTCCTATCATCCAAACATCCTGTAAAATTACTATATGTAAATCAATCAAATATTTATTTTCTGTACTTGCGCACATTATGCCACAATTTCTAGTTCCTACTATGTATCTCAGAATTAGTTTTCCTGCACTCCAATGTGTGTCTTTTGGAGTCTCCATAAATCTAGAATGTAGAAATTATACAACATGCATGTATACCTTGGATTCACCTGATCTAACAATGTAGTAAAGTTAAATATTGAATCTCTTCTACAAATATTGTGCGGAATTAAAAACAAAATTGATAATCATATGAACATGAAGAAATATCAATCACACACAACAAAGATAATTTCCCGGGGAAAGCTTACAGCTAAAAACCCCACTATCTTCTATTGTATATTAAGCATGTATCAAGAAAAAATTACGCACAAAACTCTTCTCACAAGAGCCCTCCAGTACGCAGCTAATTGTCTCACACTGTCATATGCAAAAATGACCAACACATAGCCAATTCTCAGCCTCCAGAAAGCCTACCTTTCTTGCGCAACGCCTGATGGTAAAGATCCCTAAAAGATAGGAATTATTGCCTACCTTGACTGCATAAATATCATGGGCACTCCAATGGGTTTTTTCCTACATGTGTGCAAGTATATAATCCTACAACTGATAGTCAAGGTCCCTTTCACCTAGAACTCAATTGGGTCTCCACTGGACCTGACATGGATGTAGCTAATAATAGTAAATCCTTAGTTACATGTGAGATCACTGATTGTGAATTAATTAATATTTAATTCACTTGATCTCTAACTATTGTATATTCAATTACAACTAGCACAACTGAGTTTAACCCACTTAATTGAGTTAAATTGATTTACAACTTGTACCAACTCATGCACCACTACACTTCGAACTCTGTTACAACTAGAATTACTCTGCATGCCTCACCAACAACCTCTAACTTGAAATCCACTAGCTAACTGAATTTATCACTTTTATTTAACTCGTTCAAGTCCACATTGAGAATATATTTCATTTTAATGTTCATATTAATTAAGGGATAACTAAAATATACATGCACGCAAAAATAGCACTGTGGGTCCCACCCTATTCTGGGTGCTTAATGCAACAAGGTGTTGAATGAAACTAGGTGTTGAATGAAACTAGGTGCTTAATGCACTAGGAATGGGTGCTGAATATTATTGTTGAATATCAACACTAACTCTCAATAAGAAATGGATTATCCTTCACACTGATCCTGTCTCTATAGTATTCGAGTCTTCTCATGGTGAGCGCCTTTGTCAGAATATTTTCATCCTGATCTTCCGTGGGAATGTACTGAAGCAACATGATTCTTCTCTGCACATAATATTTGAGATGATGGTACCGGATATCTATATTCTTGGACCTATCATGAAACACATGATTAATCGAGAGTTTAATGCAACTCTGATTATCACAGTGAATCACTGTCAGATCCATCTGAGAACCAAAAAAAACAACCAAGATCTTTCTCATCCAGAGAACCTCATATGAAGCTGGACTTGCTACAATGTATTCCACTTCCACTGAACTGAGTGCCACAGATTTTTGTTTCCTGTTGTACCAAGAAACTATCGTCGATCCAATGCAAATGATCCCCCCTGATGTGCTCTTTCTATCTGATAGAATTCCAACCCAATATGCATCCGTGAAGCCATGCAAATTCACTCCATCCATCCGTCTGTACCATAGACCATACTCTGATGGGCCCCTTGAGTATTTTAGGACATGCTTCCCCACCTTCAAAAGGATCTTGGTAGGCTTAACCATAGCTTGACTCAACTGGTTAATTGTGTAGTAAATGTCCAGTCTTGTGTTCACCAAATACATTAGTGAACCCACTAACTATCGATAGACAGTAGCATCCAATACCTCTCCAGAAGTAGCATCCTCTTTCCTCCAATTTCCTAGAAGAGGAGTATCCATGGGTTTGTAGCTCTAAATGTTAAACTTACCTAGTATCTCCTTTGCGTACTTGTTGCATTGAAAGTTGTCACCTTGATATTCTGCTATCTGTATGAGCTCATTATCACTCATACTTTCCTCCTTTACAAGTCTAAAACATCATTTCCTCATGTCAAGCCTTAAAAATAAGAGAAAAGCTCTCAAAGTCTCTAAAACTCTAGTATCGCACTTTCTCTTTTTCTTACCTGCGGTCCCACACCTAATGGTAATGTCTCCTGTGAACCTAACCGCACTTTCTCTATGTTAAGGGTGCAGATCCCTGTAAAATATTAAAAAGGCACAAGTAAACTCAAAAATATCACTTTCAGTCATTTCTAGAAGCCTCTGGAAGGAATCTTGCGGTGGAAAATCTTCTCTTTTCAGGTTCATGTATCCCATGCCTTAAGGAGCTAACCCCTTGATGTGAGGAGCTTATCCCTTTGAAGGAGGATTCTATCCCTTCATAGGTGGAAATGTAACCTCCTCTTTTGCACTATAAAAAGAGGCATAGGGCAGCCTCAAAGGAACTAATGGACAATAGAATTGATGAGTTGAAGCTTTAGTGTTATTTGAGATAAAGTGTTGTTGGAACTTAGACTCCTTTAGCTGAGATTTTATGAGGAAAGATTACATACCTATATGTGTCTCGATTGAAAGAGTGCAAGAATTGTCAGAGTAGAGGAAATTCCTACTTTGGACCCTGGAAGGACCTGTTCAACATCAAGGCTGAAAAGGTTGTAAGGTTCTTCTACTATTTCAAAGTTAATACAAATAAGTTTGTTTTTCTCAATAAGCTGTCATTTGATTTTTTATTTTATGGATTCCTTGATCACCATAATGGATATGATTTATGAATATATTCTATGGAGGTGTTATTTGATGTTTGTTTGTTTGTGAATGCAGGTCTTTGAATGTAACTCTTTCGTGCGACTGAAATAAGACTACTACAAAAAAGTGTTGGATTGAGGTAGGATCATCACACCTTTGTAGCATTTACTTATAAATCATGATATATCTAGAGAAAGATAGATTTAATTGTCTGTTTTTTGCTAGACTATATTCTGATACTAGGGAGATCGATCTTGTCCGCAAGATCGATTTATCCGACAAACAAATTGGCGACTCCGCTGGGGAAAGAATTGGATTTTTGGTTTTTATTTTATTTTGACTTGAGAAAATGGTTTTTTGCAGTTTTCAGTTGATGTATACTGGCTTGGGTAGCTTATTTTTACTTTTCTTTCAATTTTTTTAAGAAATTTTTTGGTTTTCTTGAAGTTTTCTGGGGACCGCACTTTGTCTTCACACGTAGTGCGGGCATCTCTGTACTTTCCTTGAGTAACCAGTGCGGGACCGCACCTGTTTTCTCTAGAGCCTGCAGACCCTGTCAATTTTTGAAAAACTTAAGATTTCTTCTTCCAGTTTCAGTTTAGATTTATTTTAGGATTCTTAGCATCTACCCAGATCTGTATTTTTCTGTCAAAAAACCTTGTTTATGAGTTTCTTTCAGCAAATTTTTCATCTCAACAGTCTCTGTTAAGTTAATTGGGTGTTTTGAGTCTCTTTTTTAGAAATTACTAATTTTATTTCCTTTCTTCATTAATTGGAGGTTTTTCTCAGTCTTTTCACAATTTTGCATCATTTTGTTTTTGTTTTTGCAAAAAAAAAATCTTTACTGATACATACATCTTGTGTATGTATCAGTAAAGAAAATTGTGTATGAGTGTTAATCGCCTTTGAGTATTTTTATTTTTTGATCTTTGGAACTCTCACCCAATTTTCTTTACTTGCACTTGATTGGTTCTTAGATTACATTAGAATCATCTTCTGTTTGGGAATTCTCTTGCATAGATTACATTTTCATAATTAGAATTCTCATTTTGAGAATATGAATGAAAAATGTGCATAGATTACATTTGCATAGTCTTCATGTGAATTGTGCATAGATTACAATTGCATAGTTTACATTCTGGAAAAATCAGTCGTAGATTTATAACAGTTTTTCTTTAATTTGAATTTACATGTTTTTATTCTTTTTTTAAAAACACAAAAATAAAAAATATGGAATTGATTAGTATTAGTTTTTCTTAATGAAATTAGTGCATTAGATAATTTGTTATATTTTCTCTTATTGATCAATTTTTGCATTTTCGGAAGTAAATGGAAACTCTTTCCTTACTTTAGTTAGGATTCATCAAATTGAAAAGATTACATTATCATATTCAATTGCATTCAGTTTTGGGTCGGGTCATAACACCATTGGTTTCATATCCATTTACCCTTTGAGTAATAACAGCCTAAATAACACAACCCTTAATTAAAATTCATCTCGTAATTTTTACATTTTTAGGGCTCTTTCCACCAATCTAGCTTAGGCTAGTGTCTTGGAATAGGTTTTAGTTAACTTTGCAAGACCACAAAATAAACAAGTAGTCGATCTTGCGGTAGGAAAAATTCCAATTGTTGCATGTATGCTCTGGGAAGCTCCTCTTAAAAGAGTTAAGCACGATATCATATCTGAAACAATGAGGTAATAAATCCTTCCTCATTGGGAATAATAGAAGATATACACGTATTAACAATGGTAAACCTCGGATTGACCATTATCGAGGAGCCTGGGGTCACTTGTCGGTAAACCTTGGATTATTTCAAGGAACCTTCAAGCGGATTGAGCTTTGTTACTCTGCCCTTGCGTGTGTATTAGATCGTAGAATGTTCCCCCAGGTATATTTGTTCCTGTTGGTGACCTTAGTCACCATAAACTATATGATTATTTCCCAAGGTGATGGTGGAGGGAAGATCCCACTATACCTGGAACAGACGTTGGCTAGACTCACTTGGACTCTCCAGAGGGTTATCTTCACTCGAGATGGTATAGTGGAGAAACTTGCACCAGTCTGTTTCATTAAGCAAGTTGTCGAGGTAACTGTTCCAAATGCCATTTCCGCATTAAAATTCTATGATGTTGGATCTCATCACCAACTAGTGTTTTTAGTGCGGAGATCCACTGTTTGTATGTGGTTTGACTCCTAGATTTGATAGCGCGTGTTCATTTGTTTGTTTTTACTTTTAGAGACCATAGGTGTGAATTGTGAATTTTAATTGCTAGGTGTGAATTGTGAATTGTTAATTTTATTTTAAATTGTTAATAAAATTCACTGAAGTTGAATATAATGGAAACTATTCTGGAATTTACCGACCAAGGAACCCCTCTTAATGAGAATCCTAGTACTTTTCCTTGCTTTGGAAATGTTGGTCCTCCTTATATGGCTACATTGTCATTACCTGGATTTACAATAGGTCTACTGATATGGTTATTTTAAACTTAGTTGGCCCCGAATAATCCAATTGTTCCACCTCAACCAAATGCTTCACCTCAATAGAGTTCACCATCTCAACATCACCAACGTCATGTTGACCCTTTACCTTCTTCGCCTAATATTTCTTCCTCCATTTCTTCCTCTTCGCTTGGTAAAAGCCTTGATGCTAGTAACCAGGTGACTAAGAAGAAGAAGAAAGGGAAGAAGAAGAAGAAGAAGAAGCAAGATAAGAAAGAATTCAACCAACCAACCATGGTTGTAAATGTTAGTAGTGTTGAGGAAACCTCCAACATGCATCGTAAAACCAAATACCCTTGCAGGCTTTGTAAGGGTGACCACTTCCTTATCAATTTTCCTGGTATTCCAAAAGTATTGGAAGTATGGTCAGAAAAATCTCATCAACTTTATGTTGATCCATCAACCAGTGATAGTCAAGTTCCTGGGAAAAAGGGTAAAGTTAGGTTTCCTTGTAAGTTATGCAAAGGGAGTCATCAAACTCACATTTTCCCTCACATGGATGAAGCCTCAAAATTGTTGGAAAACCTTACTGTTCCACAACAAGAACTTCCAACAGGTTACCGTCAACTTTCTCCCAACATACCATTAATTAACGGAGTGATTGATCTAATTCCAAGTACAGTCAATTCCACTCTTCCATTGGAAAGTGAAACTTATATCACTCAGGTTGATGATCCATTAGTTGATCAAGTGGTCAACTCAATTTCCCATTCGATCGATCCCACTATCCCTGAAGAGAGTGAACTTCATACCGCTCAGGTTCTTCTTGTTACATCAGATTCTTCTACATTAGGGGGCATTTCACCTGTTTCTGTAGAACCCCCTCCAAGTACTAAAGTCTTTTCCTTTGATTGGAATAGACTGAAAGAACCTCATCTTCCTTCCTCCATCCATTTCCAAATCATTGTGAAGGTTGGTGGTAGGGACATACAATGCACACATGTCGATGAAGGTGCTTTTGTTAGTATTTTATCCTCAACTTCTTGGAAAGCTTTTGGTTCCTCTCAGCTTGTGCCTGTTACGCAGAATCTAAAAGCTTTTAACAGAACCACTAGTGAACCTTCCTAAGTTTTCTATTACTTTAGAAGGTAAAACTGTCTGTATTGATCTTATGGTAGTTCAAGGCCCCTTGGATTTCAATTTAATCCTTGGGCGAGACTATGTCTATGTGATGAAAGCTGCCATATCGACACTCTTTCGCGTGATGTCTTTCCCTCACAATGGAAACATTGTGACTGTAGACCAGCTTTCATTCGCTAGTCTTGATTCGACTACCAATAATCTGACACCGCTAAATGTTCCTGATACTAAAGTGGTATCTACCCCACCACTGGTTAATTATGTGGCAACCAGTCCCATGTTTTTAGTTACTGATGCAAGCGAGCCTCTCACTATTTTTTCAACTTCCTTTGACTTAGATCTAGTAATTGACATGGAAAACTCTATGGGATTATTTGAATGCGATGTTCTTATCCCATTTGAGTCCCTTGATATAAGTTCCTTTCATAGAACTGCTCTTCCATCTGATGAAGACCTCTTGGAAGCCATGATCGAGGTGCATCCCTTGATATGTGTTTCTTCTATTTTGAATCCATGATAAAGAATTCTAGCGAGGATAGTTCCTTTTACTGTGTCAAACTCGTTAAAAAATGAATCAGTCGCCCGTAAGGAGAGTTACTTTTACTGTGTCAACCTCATTAAAAAATGAATCAGTGAGTGTGAGGATAGTTACTTTTACTGTGTCAACCTCATTAAAAAATGATTCAGTTAGTCAAGAACATAGTTCCTTTTCTTGTGTCAAGCTCATTAAAAAATGAAACAAGCTTCTAAGAGGAAAGTTATTTTCTTGTGTCAACCACGTTAAAAAATGAAACATATTCTTACAAGGATAGTTCCTTTTACTATGTCAACCTCGTTAAAAAGTGAATCAGTTGGTCAGAGGATAGTTCCTATTACTAAGACAACCTCGTTAAAAAATGAATCAAGTATGAGGATAGTTCTTTTCCTGTGTCAACCTTATTAAAAACTGAATCAGTAGGCAGATTTTAGAGAGCAAATTGATAGATTTGAAATAAGTAGTTTCTAAGGATGGTTCCTGTTACTGAGTCAACCTCGTAAAAAATGAATCAGGTATGAGGAAAGTTCCTTTTACTGTGTCAACCTTGTTAAAAAATGAAACACGTTGCGATGAGCATAGTTCTTTTCCCATGTCAAGCTCGTTAAAAAATTAAAAAAATCCTCCCCTAATTGAGTCGAGTGTTTCACTAGATCTCGTAAATGTTAAGTCATATATTTAGGTTAGTTATTTCAGTTTTTTCATAATTTTCTTACATTTTTTGGTCAGGTCTTTCATATGATCTCGTAAATGAACCTTCATTCCATCCAGCTATTAATTACCAGTAGTCTATTTAGTTGAATGAAATGAAGCTGGGGGGGCATGCGCTCTAACAGACCTATCTTGAGTCCATTTCGATTATTATTTTCAAGACTCGTTAAAATCATGAAAATCCAAAGATTATTTTGCTATCTTTCATTCTCGTAAAACACATGAAAATGCCAAGTTCTTTCCATATTTTCCTGCTCGTAAATTAAATTGAAAGTTGGCCACAGGAGTATATTTTTATCCCTTTTTCGATCTCGTTAAAATTTATGAAAAAAGTGAAAACCATGAGTACATTTTTATCCCTTTTTCGAACTCGTTAAAACTTACAGAAAAAAATAAACCATGGAGTTCTCTTTTAAGCCCTTTTCAGACTCTCTAAAGATGAAAATATTGCCGAGTACTTGACTATTCAAACTTGTTAAAGGAAATGAAGAGTCGTCCCTTAAGTATAAGTTTACCCTTTTTCCGGACTGAAATGGACTATTTACAAAAAAGGTATACGTTGAATAATCATGGTCAATAGAGTTCTCTCTTGAATTATTTTATCCTTTTTTGGGTCTGAGAGGCTAAATTTACGAAAAATAACACTCATGGAGTTTTCTTAAGTTTTTTATTCTGACTCCCTAAAAATGAAAAACAAAGAGTTTCTATTATACTAGACTCGTTAAAATTTAACAATAAAGGACCTGTTCAATTTTAAGCAGGAACGAACCACTCCTTCTTAGGGTTCAAATTTTAAACTAAGTTGGACTCATCCAAAGGATGAGCTTATAAACAAGAAAACGTTATCCTCCTCAAGCTTGTCAAAAATAAAGAGGTACTTGCCACAAATGGTGGGGGAAAAGAGAGAAAAATGAACCTGTTTGTTACATTTTGATTTTTGGAAAACCATTAACCACTCTTGAACACGACACTTTTATTCACCTGGGTTGGGAAAATCCTTTGCCTAATAGTTAATCAAACCATATTGAAAGTCTTCAACCAGTTTTTGGGTCAATTTTCACCAAGCCATCTGCAGTGTCGTTATGTGTTCAAGAGGACAATCCAAACAAACCACTCATCTGTAGAATATCTTTCATCAATTTTGACCATCCCTGAGTTAGTTCTTGCCAATATATTTCTTCAAAAATTGATCTATGATTTCGTGTTGTGGCCTTGCCTACGACAGACCACTTTCTATAGAAGACAGCTCATTATCTAGGAAGTTGATCTAGAAATCGTCAGAACCTTGAAATCTGCATGCCTCAATGGCAGGTTTCTTGCCTTCGATGACAAGTTGCATCATTGACCTTCGATCGAATGATTCCATGACATGTTCGACTTCAGCTCATTCATTCACATTTCATAGATCGTACTGAGTACTTTTAGGGCCACTAACATTACTGGTGGTTACTTTCACACTTGTTAACAGTTCACATTATTGACTGGTAATCAAGTGGTTTCTACCATGTTCGACTTTGACACATTCATTCACATGGATAGAATCATACTAGTTCGAGAAGCAGAAATCAAGACCCTGGATCTAGTTTCTACCAACCAGGCCGCGAGGAATTTTGTTATTAATTATACGATGGACTATTCATAAATAGATGGTTTTGTCCATACTGTGTCTACACATTTCTATACTGTTGATGTATTGAAAAATCATTCCTGTATCAGAACAATTTAAGTCAGTTTTCTAGTGACTTTTGATCTGAGTATGGGAATGCCTACCTCAGCGATGATATGTCTACATATATATATTTTGCATTGAATGTTTTCAAAGGTTCCGACTGGGGTGTCCACAGGATTATCCTTGAAATGATAAAGTACTTCACTCTTCATACATGACAGACTCTATCTTCATCTATTACAGACTTCGCACTTTAGGGGGCAATGTGTTGCATTGAAAATTGTCACCTTGACATTATGCTATCTGTATGAGCTTATTATCACTCATACTTTCCTCCTTTGCAAGTCTAAAACATCAATTCCTCATTTCAAGCCTTAAAAATAAGAGAAAAGCTCTCAAAGTCTCCAAAACTCTGGTATCACACTTTCTCTTTGTCTTACCTATGGTCCCGCACCTAATGGTCATGCCTCCTACGAACCTGACCGCACTTTCTCTATGTTAAGGGTGTGAACCCCTGTAAGATATTAAAAAGGCACAAGTACACTAAAAAATATCACTTTCAGTCATTTCTAGAAGCCTCTGGAAGGAATCTTGCGGTGGTAAATCCGCTCTTTTCAGGTTAATGTATCCCATGCCTTAAGGAGCTAACCCCTTGATGTGAGGAGCCTGTCCCTTTGAATGAGGATTCTATCCCTTCATAGGTGGAACTATAACCTCCTCTTTTTCACTATAAAAGGAGGCATAGGGTAGCCTCAAATGGACTAATGGACAATAGAATTGATGAGTTGAAGCTTTAGTGTTATTTGAGGTAAAGTGTTGTTCAAACTTAGACTCCTTTAGCTGAGATTTTATGAGGAAAGATTACATACCTGTATGTGTCTCGGTTGGAAGATTGTAAGACATGTCAGAGTAGAGGAAATTCCTACTTCGAACCCCGGAAGGACCTATTCAACATCAAGGTTGAAAAAGTTGTAAGGTTCTTCTATTATTTCAAAGTTAATACAAATAAGTTTGTTTTTCTCAATAAGCTGTCATTTGATTGTTTATTTTATGAATTCCTTGATCACCATAATGGATATGATTTATGACTATATGCTATGTAGGTTCTATTTGATGTTTGTTTGTTTATGAATGAAGATATTTGAACATAATTCTTTCGGGCGACTGAAAGAAGACTACTACAAACAAGCATTGGATCGAGATTTTCAAGGATAACTCTTTCAAGTAGCTGAAGGACGACTACTACAAACAGGTGTTGGATCAAGGTAGGATCGTAACACCTTTGTGGCATTTACTTATAAATTGTGATATATCTAGAGAAAGATAGATTTAATTGTCTATTTATTGCTAGACTATCTTCTGATACTAGTGAGATTTATCTTGTCTGCAAGATTGATTTATCCGGCCAAGAGTACTTTACTTGAGACACAACAAGCTCACCATCTTGCTACGATATTTCCAATCCAAGGAAATAATGAAATATTCCCATGTCCTTCATTTCAAACTCCCTTGGAATATCCTCATTGCATGAGTGTATCAGTTGCTCATAACTAGTTAAAATTAGATCTTCAACATAAATAAAAATTATCAATAGCTTACCCTCAACCAGAATCTGGTATAGGTTTTCATCTGCTTCACTTTTGGTGAAGCCCAGTCCAGTGAAATAGCTGTCTATATGAGTGTACCAAGAAAGAGGTGCTTGCTTCAGCCCATACATTTATCTTTTGAGTCTGCACACATCCGACTCACTGTTGAAGATCTCGAAACCCTTAGGATCCTCTATGTACAACTCTTCCTCAATTATCCCATTGAGAAACGTAGTTTTGCATCCATCTGTTGAATGCACCATCCCATCTATGCTGAGAGTGCAAGGATGGATCTTATGGAAGAGTACCTTGCGACAGATGAAAAAGTATAACTATAATCTATTGCCTCGATATGTGAGAATCCCTGGGGCACAAATATGGCCTTGTATTTCTCCATGCTCCCTTCAACAACTTGCTTTACCTTGTAGATCCATCTCAATCCAACTCTTTCTTTGTCGACCAATCTTGGGACTATCTCCCATGTACTATTCTTAACAATGGAGTCATACTCCTCCAGCATTGCATCAACACAATTAGGCTGCTGCACTGCTTCCTAAAAGGAATATGGTTCAATCACAATACATTTTGTCATAAGAGCCATGTATCCATTAAATTGGTCAGGATTCTATCTTTTTCTGTGATGTGAAGTAGGGGTTCGTACATTCTGTGCAGCATCAAGTCTCAGCCTATTAGCTTCCCTAGTGTGCCTTCTGCCATTTCTGATGGATGGCTCTGCATGAGTGTTTTCATCCACTCCATGGACCTCCTCATGTGGCTAATACACATATTGAGACTCATCCTTGGGAACCAACAGTTCCTCCTCTAGCTCCCTCTCAAGGACAACCACATGGCTTTCTCCTCATCAAATTTTATATCCCGTTGCACAACAGTCATTCTTCTGTTTGGAAAATACACATGATAATTATGGGGTGTTTCAGTGTACTCCACAAAAATCCAACCTTAGCTGTTAGTTATAGCTTCCTCTTGGCGTCCTTGGTCACATGCACATAAATAGATGAACCAAGAATCTTAAAGTGTGAAACATCAGGTTTCTTACAAGTGAAAGCCTCTTCAGGTATACTCATGGAAAGTACTCTATGAGGACAAAGGTTTTGCACATGTACCTCTATATTACATGTTTTTTCCCATAGATGCATCAGTGGGCCTTGATCATGGAACATCGCTCACTCTGCACCCATAATAGTTATGTCCTTCCTCTCCGTGACCCCATTCTGTTGTGGGTTTTGAGGCACTATGAGTTCTCTTCGAATTCCTTCTTTGTTGCAGAAGTTATTTAACTCGTTAGAGATTTATTCTCTGCCATTATCGATCCTAAAAGCCTCCACTTTCCTCCCCAACTCTTTCTTCACCAGTGCCTTAAACTCATAGAACTTAGAGAATGTTTGATATTTCTTATGCATGAAGAAGAACCAACACTTACGAGAAAATTCATCAAAAAATATTACATTTTACTTTTGTTATGCTATTGAAGTAACCAAGAAAGGACCACACACATGTGTGTGAAATCTCTCAAGGATCCTCGAAGCTCAGTTTTCCTTCTCATGAAAGGTGGCCTTTACATATTTTCCCATAGTACATCCCTTGAATGTGTCTGACTGTGCAAGTGTAACCCTGGGAAGACCAATAGAAATCTACTACATGACTTTCAAGGTTCCATGGTGAAGATGGCCCAATCGCATGTGCCATAATTTTCCCTCATCTTGGCTCACCACTTGATATTCCTTTCCCATCATTATTGTCCAGCCATATACCTACATATTGTATATATTCTTAACTTGAATCCCTATCCTCTTGTCTTGAATAGTTTTCTTATGTCACAGGAAAGCTTTTCCATCACTAAAAACAACGTCATAGCCTCTATCCTCCAACATTGCGACTGGGACCAAATTTTTCTTCAGACCTGGTACATGCATCACATATTTTAAATGAAATGGTTTACCTGAATCCATCTAAAAGATAATGGCACCAATCGTGGTCACAATTTACCATATGTCGTCACCCATTTCAATATCAATTAGGAGATCTTCCTCCTCCAAGTCACTGAAAAGTTCTTTATCTCCCGTCATGTGAATGGAAGCGCCACTATCCAAATACCACAAATATTCCAATGAATTGGACACCATGCATGTGATCAATGAGAAGTCAAGTTCAAATTGCAAGGAAAGTGCCTCACCAGCTGCAGATCCAACAACCTTCTTGTTCTTCTTCTTGTTGATCAGTGGTTTTCATTGATGTCAACCAAAGCAGCACCAAGGGCTACCCCAATATTGCATGGGAATTTTGACCTACCAAATTACTATATTCTGGGTCAATAATTATTTTGATGGTTTCTTCTTGTCGAGATGTTTTCGTTGATATATGGCACGCCACGTAATTCTTCACGGTTTGAGAGATATTCATGTTTGAAGTTTGTAACCCCAATTAGTGGGCTAAAACCCCATGGGGTTGTGGCATGGGTCATTTAAAAGTAAAATTTAATATTTTTTCAAGCTCATTAAATCCCTCCCACATTCACTTTTTAAAGCCCCTCTCAACCTAATCATTTATATAAATTGTGATCCTCATATCCTCCTTATGCAAGGGATTTCGCCATCTGAAACAGGTCAACGTAGAATTTTCGCTCTAAATTTTTTTCTACAAAGGTTCAGAGCTTAAATTTCTATTAGATGAAGCCAAAATCTTGAGGAAGCTCCTGTGAAAATTTTACGTCAAGGTGAACAATATTTTTGGATATATGATCCGTGGAAGTCAGTGTTTTTGCAAGCTCCTAAAATTCATCTCAAAGAAGTGACCTTGGGAAAATTGTCATAAATCTCTCTCTGAGTATCAGATTAGAATTATGTAAAAAGTGGAAGATAGTGCACAGACTGTAGCTTTCTCTCTATTAATTTCAGAGCCGAATGAAGAAATAGTGACACGTGGCATGCCGTACAAGTTCGCTCTACGGTGTAGAAATTATATGCACTAAGCATGCATATGTCAAAGATCCACCTGATCTCACACTATTTAACTTTATGAAAGATACTGAATCTATTCCACTTGCTAATCTTTTGCGGAAAATTTAATTTCACACACATGTGAAGCATAAATAAAAATTATCAATCGCACATAAGACAGTTTTTAACCGGGAAAGCCTGAAGCTAAAAACCCCAACTATATATTATGTATCGTGGAGATCATATGAAAATATCATACAAACATACAAAGCTTATCACAAGCTCTCAGTATAGTACAATCGTCATACACTATACAGGCCTAATCTTGCAAATCCATGCACCGATCTTTGCCACCTGCTAGCCTACCTCCACTGTGCAATCTCTGTTGAATAATAGCTCTAAATGAATTCAAATTACTCCAGCCTTGACTGCGCAATCCTCATTGGCATCTCCACTGAGTGTGTTATGCAATCAATGCATCGTCACATTTGATAGTCTATCTTTCCCATTTACCTATCTCTAAACTAGTCTCCACTAAAACTGCCATGCACTGTAGTTAACTGATGTATTATTTAGTTGATTAATGAGTTATTATTTATAAATTAATTAAATAATTAATTCACTCCACTCTCACTAGTGTATCAATCAGTTAGAATAGATACAACTAACTCAACTGAGTCTAACTGAGTTAAAATAAATACAACTCCATAACTACTTCTTCCAACTGTGTCATAACTCTGCCACTTGACTTCTAACTGAGTCCCCCATGCAATAGCTCCAGTAAACCCTTGGGAATAGCGTTTTTCCTTCTGTCAGCTGTTGTGCCACATTTGTGCACTGAACTAAAGTGCTCCAAGAGAATAAGTTTTTTTTTAGAGTCTGATTATTATTATGAGCTAATAATAATCGACATGCATCTATTTTTAGATTGACGATCTATAAATAGACGTCGCCCAATATTCTAAAAATATAATTTCATCTATTTTTCTAACTTGATCAACCATCCACAAATAGCATCCTGCAACTTCTGAAATATGATCATCATGTCTAAAAATAGACATAGTCTAAAAATAGACTTGCTCCAAAAATAGCCAGTAGGCCCACTTAGTGAAGGCGACTTTTTTCACTAAGCTCATCATCTTGTTGAATCTCAACACTGCCTTTCAACAAGATATGGATTATCCTTCACCCCGATCATGCGTTTATGGTATTCAAATTTTCTCCTGGTGAGCGCCTTCGTCAGAATATCTGCATCCTGGTCCTCCGTGGGAATGTACTAAAGCAACATGATCTTTCGCTGCACACAATCTTTGATATGATGATACCAGATATCATCTGTCTGTCTGTACCGTAAACCATACTCAGATATTCCCCTAAGATATCTCAAAACATGATTTGTTGCCTTCTAAAAGAGCTTGGTAGGCTTAACCATCGCTTGTGAAAGCTGGTTCACCGCATAGCATATGTCTGGTCTTGTATTGACTAAATACATGAGCGAACCCACCAACTGTCGATAAACTGTGGAATCTGCTACCTCTACTGATGTAGCATCCTCTTTCTTCCAATTTCCTGGAAGAGGAGTGTCGATAGGCTTGCATCATTGCATGTGAAACTTCTCCAGTATCTCCCGGGCATACTTGCCTTGAGACACAAACAATTCACCTTCCCACTACCATATTTCCAATCCAAGGAAATAATGAAGGAGGCCTAAATCCTTCATCTCAAACTCCTTTGCAATATCTGCCTTGCATGAGTGTATCAACTGCTCATCACCTATTAGTATCAAATCATCAACATAAAGTACGATGATTAAAATCTTACCCTCAACAACAATCTGGTACAGGTTTGCATCCACCTCACTCTTGGTGAAGCCATGTCCAATGAAATAGCTATCGATCTGAGTGTACCAAGCATGAGGTGCTTGTTTCAGGCCATATAGTGCTCTTTTGAGCCTACACACATGCGACTCGCTGTTGAAGATCTCAAATCCTTCAGGATGCTCGATGTACACCTCTTCCTCAACGATCCCATTAAGGAACGCAGTCTTCACATCCATCTGATGAATGTGCCAACCCATCTTCTCTGAGAGAGAAAGGATGGTCCGTATGGAAGAATACCATGCGACAGGTGCAAAGGTTTCTTCATAGTCAATCCCCTAAATCTGTGAGAAGCCCTGAGCAACAAATCTTGTCTTATACTTCTCGACACTCCCATCAGCAGCTTGCTTTACCTTGTAGATCCATCTTGATCCTAAAACTGATTTTCCCACCGGCCTTAGAACATTCTCCCAAGAACTGTTTCTGACATTGGAGTCATACTCGTCCACCATGGCATCTACCCATGTGGGCTCCTACACTGCATCTTCAAAATAAGATGCCTCCATCACAATACGCTTGCTCATAAGAGCCATGTATCCAGTATATCGATCAGGTGACTGTCTCTGTCTGTGCTGTGATGTAGGGACTCCTACATTCTGTGCCGCATCCACCTTCAGTCTCTCAGCGTCTATGGTTTGCTTCCTGCCTTGTCTTATGTTTGGTTCTATAAGAGTGGAATCCCCCACTCCATGAATCTCTTCCTATGGTTGATCCACATCCAGAGGCTCATCTTTGGGAACAAGAAGTTCTTCTTCCGCATGCAAGTGTAGCTCCCTCTCAAGCGACAACTTCATGACTTTCACCTTATTGAATTTATATCCCATCACATAATATTAATTCGACTGTTTGGAAAATACACACGATATTTGTGGGGTGTTTCTGTGTACCCCACAAATATCCCAACTTCTGCAGTCAGCTCCAACTTCTTCCTGGCATCCTTCATCACATGAATGTAAACAGGTGAGGCGAAAACCTTCAAATGAGAAATATTAGGCTTCTTACCAGTAAAAGATTCCTCAGGTGTACTCATGCCAAGTACTCTATGAGGACGATAGTTTTTCACATAAACCACAGTGTTTCATGCTTCCGCCCACAACTACATCGATAGGCCCTGGTCATGCAGCATTGCTCGTGTAGAACCCACGATCGTTCTATTCTTTCTCTCCGTGACCCCATTTTGTTGTGAGTTATGAGGCGCTATGAGTTCTCTTCGAATTCATTCTTTGATACATAAGTCTTTGAATTCGCCCGAGATGTATTCCCCACCATTATCACTCCTTAGAGCTTTCACCTACTTCCCTGACTCCTTCTCCACTAATGCCTTGAACTCACAAAACTTTAAGAACGTTTCACTCTTCTTCTGCATGAAGAATATCTAGCATCTACGAGAATAATAATCAACAAATATCACATAATACCTGTGTTTTGCTGTTGAAGCAACCGAGAATGGTCCACACACATCTGTGAGAATTATCTCCAGGATCACCGAAGCACGATTCTCCTTCTCATGAAAGGTGGTATTCACAAACTTACCCATGGTACATCCCTTGCACTGATCGGAATGTGCAAGAGTACCCTTGGGAAGTCTAGTAGAAATTTGCTGCAAAATCTTCAAAGCGCCATGGTGAAGATAGCCCAATCTCCTGTGACTTAACTTGTCTTCATCCCAGCTCACCACTTCTTCTCCTTTGCCCACCATTTCAACACAACCATCTACCTCTAACTTGTAGAGATTCTTAATTTGAACCCCTATCTTCTTGGTTTGACACATTGTTTTATGTGGAAGGAAGGCTTTTCCCTCACTGAAAACAACATCATAACCCTTGTCTTCCAGCATTATGACTGAGACCAAGTTCTTCTTCAGACCTAGAACATGCATGACATTCTTCAACAAGAACGAGTTACCAGACTCCCTCTCAAAGGCAATAGTCCCAATGCCAGCCGCATTGTACCAACCATCGTCGCCCATCTCTATATGCATCTGGACGTCCTTGTCCTCCAAGTCACTAAACAACTCTTTGTCTCTCGTCATATGGAAAGACACACTGCTATCAAGATACCACACCGATCCCATGCAACTTGAAACCAAGCATGCAATCAAGGAAAAATCTAGCTCAAATTGTGAGGCTAAGGCCTCTCCAGCTACTGATCCAGTAGCCTGCTTATTCTTCTTCTTCTGTGGATAGTTAGTGGCGAAATGTCCATGCTCGTGACAATGAAAACACTTCACTTTGGACAAATCCTACTTTTTTCCTTTAGCACCGGATTTTGAAGGATTTTTCTTACCCTTCACTTTCGTTGCTTTGGTAGCCAAAGCGAAATTATCTTCATCTTCATTCTTCGATGAAGATCCATCCCTGGTACCCCGCCTTATCTCCTCCTACACAACATCTGACCAAAGTCGCTCCCATCCTGGTAGTTTCTCTCGTCCATTGAAAAAGTCTTCGTAGCTATGCCAACTCTTTGGAAGCCCATGGAGAGCCAAGCTCACCAAGTCTTCTTCATCAACAGTAACCCCCACACTTCCCAGCTCATCCTTGCAGTGGACAAACTTCGTGAGGTATTTTGGAATACTGTCGCCTTTCTCCATTTTTATTTTTCTGAGCTTGCCTTTAAGCGCCAACTTCCTCTGGTCACTTTTGCTTTGGAACAAGTCTATCAAATCCTTCCACATTAATAATGGAGTGGCTTTCCCGTGAAGGCTGGACACAATTTTTTCCTCACACCTTCCACTAGAATCCTCCTCGTCTTTGCAGTATTCTTTTTCCATGCATCAAATAATGTAGCATCACTAGATCTCGGCTTAGGAACATCGCTATCGACAAACTCCTTCAGCCCATTATCCTCCAGCACCACCTCCATCCTGTCCTTCCAGGCTATGTAATTCGAGCTCCCATCAAGGGCATACTCCAATTGCAATCTTCAATAAAAAATGCTTTGATACCATGTAAAAATTATATGCACTAAGCATGGATATGTCCAAGATCCACCTGATCTCACACTATTTAAAATTATGCAAGATACTGAATCTATTACACTTGTTAATATTTTTCAGAAAATTTAATTGCACACACATGTGAAGCATAAACAAAAATTATCAATCGCACATAACACAGTTTTTAACCTGCAAAGCCCGAAGCTGAAAAACCCAACTATATATTATGTAACATGGAGATCATATGAAAATATCATACAAACATACAAAGCTTATCGCAAGCTCTCAGTACAGTACAATTGTCATACACTATACAGACCTAATCTTGCAAATCCATGCACCGATCTTTGCCAACTGCTAGCCTGCCTCCACTGCACAATCTTTGCTGAAGAATAGCTATGAATGTATTCGAATTACTCCATCCTTGACTACAAAATACTCATTGGAATTTCCACTGAGTGTGTGATGCAATCAATGCATCACTATAGTCACATTTGATAGTCTATCTTGCCCTTTCACCTATCTCTCCATTAGTCTCCACTGAAACTGCCATACACTGTAGTTAACTGATGTATTCTTCAGTTGATTAATGAGTTATTATTTATGAATTAATTAACTAATTAATTCACTCCAATCTCACTAGTGTATTAATCAGTTAGACTAGATACAACTAGCTCAACTGAGTCTAAGTGAGTTAAACTAAACAAAACTCCGTAACTACTTCTTCCAACTGTGTCATAACTCTGCCACTGAGTCCTCCATGCAATAGCTCTAGTAAACCCTTATGAATAAAATAATTCCTTCTGTTAGATGTTGTGCCACATCTGTGCACTGAAGTAAAGTGCTCCAAGAGAATAAGTTGCTAGTTAGAGTCTAATTATTATTAAGAGCTAATAATAATCGACATGCATCTATTTTTAGATTGATGATCTATAAATAGACTTCGCCCAATATTCTAAAAATACAATTTCATCTATTTTTCCAACTTGATCAACCATCCACAAATAGCATCCTGCAACTTCTGAAATATGATCATCATGTCTAAAAATAGACATAGTCTAAAAATAGACTTGCGCCAAAAATAGCCTACGGGCCCACTTAGTGAAGGCGACTGTTTTCACTAAGCTCGTCATCTTGTTGAATCTCAACATATGGAAACAGTCCATAATTTGGGCATTGTGAGATATTGGGCATAACTCTCCCTTGAAGAATCCAAATTGGGTCAGAACTGTGGCATTGGAAAGAAGACTTAGCAGAATAATACAGAACCGAAAATCACATAGTGGAGATATGAAATAACAAAGATACACCAGATTCAATATCGAGCTCCTAGAAGGAAATAAAAAGCTAGATCATGTGTTTTCAAGGGCTACAAAGAACCATAATTTCTACGGTAGCAAAGAAAAATCAAAGTGCATCTGAGGGTAGCATGATAGGAGCATAAACCAAGGTGCAGAATAGCAGCAATAAATTCATGACATGAAGTCTTCAAGTGGGTAGCACTACATATAGTCACTGTAAAGGTATCATTGTACTAATTCATTGTAAATACAATATTGTAAAAATTGTACCAGTGTCTATCTGCCAAGAGTTGAAGAGGTAGTGTCGAGAGGTCTAGGATCATCATTAGGTGGTTGTGTCATAGTTGGGGTTATGGCCTAGTGTGTCTTATTCTTCTACATCATTCTATATCATTGTAAAGTGGACCATCTTCCCTAGTACAAGAGTCCATTCTTCGTTTATTCTTGTATAGGGTGGTAGGGTGGTGCTAGGGTGAGTTGTATCTCATTAGGTATTCGAGCATTTGTTCAGTTGACTACTGAAGAATCTTGGGCATTGGAGTGTCCATCCAGTGGGAGTTGGAGAAGAATGCTTTTCTAGATTCTAGGAAGTTGGAGCTTTATTTTCAATTGGAGTTTTATATTAAAGAATTATTAAAAAAACATTAGGTGTTTTTTGTCCCAGAGTGGATTTCATCCTTAAAATATGTGTGCATTTGTGTTCCTTTTGTTTACTGCTATCATTGTACAAACACTGATAATAATTGAAGATTAACTAATTCTCTAATTGAAAGGAATATTGATTCACCCCCCCTCTTAGTATTTCCAACAATTGGTATCAGAGCTTGGTTCCTTCAATAGTAGTTTAACAGCTGGAAGGAGGTCATGGAGCATACCAAGAATGGTGTACCTCTGCTCAATGAAAATAATTATGCACTTTGGAAAGGAATAATGGAGGTCTATCTCTTGTTGCAAGGTTACGAAGTATGGGACACTGTTCAAAATGGATTTGCATCAACCGTAGATGAAAAAGATAAGAATAATTTGGTAAATGATGCAAAAGAAAAGAATATTATTATCAGTGGACTTATTGACTCTTATTATCATAAGGTGTTGGGTTGTAAAACCACCAAAAATGTATGGGACAAGCTTGAGAATATATATGCAAGTGACTCAAATGTCAAAGAAGCAAAGCTTCAAATATATAGAGAAACATTTGAGCAACTTAGACTAAAAGAAGATTGCAACATTGCTTCATAATTCCAATATATTTATGAAATAACCAATACTCTAGAAGGATTGGGAGAACCAGTTTATGAGAAGACTATCATACGAAAGATTATTAGAACGTTACCAGGGAGATTCAACCCAAAGGTATCAGTCTTAGAATACAGTTGAAATATGGAAAAAATCAGCAAAGAGGAATTACATAGAGT
This sequence comes from Pinus albicaulis, assembly GCA_034641835.2. NCBI lineage: Eukaryota > Viridiplantae > Streptophyta > Pinopsida > Pinales > Pinaceae > Pinus > Pinus albicaulis. The sequence goes on from CM076569.1 coordinate 226,079,598, forward strand.
TCTCATAGCATATGAAATGAGACTTGATGAAGAAGAGGTTACTTCGCATCTAGAAACTACGTTCATTGCATCTAAGAAAACCAATAAGGACAAACAAACTTCAATTGAAAAGACATGAACTTGCAAGTGTGGAGTACAGGGAGATGATGGAGAAATTCTTTCAGATGAAGAGTATGCTTACTTTATGAGAAAACTAAAAATTGGTAAGGGAAAATTCAAAGGTAAAATTCCATTGATATGTTTTGGTTGTGGTGAGGCTGGGAATTTCGCAGCAAAATGTCCAAACAGAGGTGATGGAAACTCAAAAGGAAATAAAGGATTTATGAAATTCAACAAGCAAAGATCCAAAAGGAACTTTCTCTCTAAAGAATATAGCTCATCATCCGATGAAGACAATGATGGTGAAGAAGGAGCCAATGAGAGAGTATTGTTTATGGCCAAGCATAGTAAACAAGAGGTATAAAACAACGAAGAAGAAGTATTAACCATAGAAGAATTTTATAAGGAAGCATTCAAGCTTATAAAAGATCTCAAGGCAGAGAAGATTTGGTCCAATACTCTTGAAGATCAAGTTCAAGGTCTCAAAATTGAATTTGAAGAAGACAAATGTATTAAACAGTGCTGTAGCTTAAATGACATAGATAACCACTATAAAATTTCAGATTTGAAGTACAAGAAGAAGAGACACTCTTCCAGGAGGTTAAAGAACAAATTCCATGAGAAGAGGCTCCCAAAAATACACTAGATCTCTGCAGATATAGACTCCCACTTGTTGTAGCTTGCAGAAGCAGCAAAACCCTCAATGAATCAGTGCTGCTAATGAAAGTAGAGCTTGGCCTCAAGCCTGATAGTGGTTCAATTCAGCAAACACTCCTCCAAGATTCCTCAAAGGAAGAGGTGAATCCCTGGATAGAAATTCCAAATACAATCCTCCACTAAACATCAGAGAATGGTATTTGTCTAAGCAGACGAATACTCAGAAATATGATCAATCAACAACCTTCTCTTGCTGCCCTCATTTTCCTTTTATAAGATCAGAAATCTTTTGCAAACCCTAAACCATCTTGATGAATTAGCCCTTTTCATATGAGAGGCTTCCTTCTGGAACTGCGCTGTCCCTTTTAGAGATGCAATGAACCTAGACAACGTTGTTGATTTGGTCAAGGTTGACCCAGTCTTTATCTCAAACCTCTTTCACACCTGCAAGTGATTATTTACATGGCCCTTATTTGTCTTTGTTCACATGGGCATTGATTTATTCAGCATTTTTAGGAGTTTTACATGTCCTCCTTTATTCATTTATTCATGCAACAGAAATTAAAACAAAATTGAATGTTCCTCTTAGCTAAGGCTAAGTGGGAACATTACAGTCCTCCCCTCTAAAATGTTTCTTGTCCTCAAGCAACTAATAGGGTAAGAGCTACAGTCCTTCTCCTTCTCCCTTGATGGCAGCATCAAGGATCAAGTTTTCATCATGGGCCAAGCGCTCATTAAGCCAATACATCAAAAATTGCTCCTCCAATGCTAACATAATAGGGGCATAGTCCATCCCTTTAGGAGGGTAAAACTCAATAGAAATAAACATGGGTGAAGCAATGTCACATCTAAAACAGGTATCATGAAGTACAAGTTGAAGTTCCATCCCATGTGGTACATATATGCTGCCCACTCCTTTCCCATAAAAACCCATAAATAATACCAATATATCATCTATGTATGGAAGAAAAATTACATATATGGAAACTGAAATTTTCACGTGAGGATGTGGGTCACAATCTCACATAAGATACCAACGCAATGCACTCCTTGTATTTAGTAGATATAAGTGTGGTAAGTGGTACTACCACCACACATTTGTTGCATCAGTCACTTTGACATGGCTGAAAGTGAAATTCAAGTTAGGTGCCCTTGGGAAACACCCATCATGAAAAAGAATCTCCCTTTGTACCTCAAGGAAGTGACCAGATTTAGAATTTTTATTGGTCTCACCAATGCCATGAGATCTACATGTAATATCACTCCCTGTAGGAGCCATGGCCTGCATACATATGGTAATAGAACATGTTAAATCAGAAAAATAAACATGCTCCATAAGATTAGATTCCTTACCATTTAAGTCTCCCACACACATGGAGTTGGGCATGGGCATTTCTCCTCTTTTAAGAGAAGGAAGAGATGGCTGAAATGACTCCTGCATAGAGTCCTTTGGCTGCCCAACTCCTCATAACTATTGCACTCTTGTAAGTGCTGATGTAGTTCCTCCCAAACATATTGCTCATTTAGTTCCTCCTTCATACCCTCCCAATCAAACCTCCTCATGATTAGGGTGTAGATCTTTGCTGACTGCATATAGATGGAAAGGAACTCTTTGTGTGTTCTTTGTAGTATCTCTTGCTTAAGCTTGGAGGCTTGAGACAAGAATACTTTACCAAGATTATAGATGACCCCTTCATGGACTAAATAGCCTCCCCCTTGCTTCATGCCATCTAATATCATCCCGGTGTGAAAATATTTGGAGTACTCCATAAGGAGTTGAGATCTCCAATATGGATTCACATAGCTCAAAAATGACAACGTTGCTGATACATCTATGGTGGTGCTTGCCTTGTTGTTGATTTCTTCTTTGACATTACACATGCCAAAATTGTTTGTTGGGAGGCTGATCCTCCCCTTTCCTTCCTCCCACAGCGTTGTAGCTTGCTCTTCCATTGCTCCAATCCTTGCTTGATCTATATTTGGAGCAGCACATTGTGAGGCTTTCCCCATAGGATCATAATCTAATGACATTCCAAGTGGCTTGCCATGAGGTAGGAATTTTTCTTATAGCATTCTCATAAACATGAGAGAAGGAACTGTGAGATCCTTACTTCCACTGTGCAAATCCATCTCTGTTGTTTGTGTGGAAACATTAGGTGCAGGATAAGTGTGCATGCATTGAATTTTTTGTGGTTTCCCACTCTTCAAGTCCACCCACTCCATCTACAAGGCTTTCCAATCAGTGGTAACCTTCCCCAAGGTAATCAACCACTGGACACCCAAGATGATATTGGTGTCTGATATGTCAACTAAAAAGAAGCGATCCACCAAATTGTAGGATCCCATAGTGACAGAAAGTGATGGAACATATTGCATGCATTGCATGGTTCTATCTCCTGGGACCAAAATAAAAAACCCATCAAAAGTGTCAGTGGGGATTCCTCTCCTCTGCACAAGGTGAGCATCAATAAATTTGTGGGTTGCCCCACTGTCAATTAGAATAGACACTCTCTGGTTCATTACTGAGCCTTGTACTCTTAGGGTCAAGTACTTAGGCACTCCTCTCAAAGAGGCAAGAGTCCCAATTGTTGGAGAAAAGGCTCCCTCTTCATCTCTAGATGGTGATTGATCTTCATCCTCATCATCGCCATCACTGTGACCCCTCCTAGGTCCATCATTCCAATCTTCCTCCTCAAAATCTGAGAAGACTTCTATATAGTGTGCCCTTTCAGCAGCACATCTATGTCCCGGTACCCATCGCTCTTGGCAAGTGAAACACAATCTCGTTTTCATCAAATCCCTCTGGAGATCAATGTCAAGAGGTTTCTTCAGTGAGCTCTCCTTGGGAGGAGCAGTTTTCCATTCTTTCCCCTTAGAAGATTGAGGGGCTTTTCTTTGGAAAGTTTCCTTTTCTCTTGGCAAGGCATCTTGGAGATCTCTAGCTCTCTCAATGGCATCATGCAAAGTGATGGGCTTGGTAGACTTAACCAACCCATGCAAAGGTTCCTCCAGGCCATCAATGAACATGTAGACTCTCCTTGCTACAGATAGATCAGGGACCATGACTGATAATCTCAGGAACTCAGAGATATAAGCCTTTGCATCTCCTATCCACTTCAGCTTTGCAAGGCTTATGAAAGGTGCTTCAGGATCCTTCCGGTCAAATGTCTTCGCCAATATTCTAGTGAACTGAGCATAGGTAGACACATTGATGTGTACCAATGTAGACAATCCATGGAACCACCAATTGTGGGCTTCACCCTCAAAGTGCAGCGCTGCAATCTTGATGGCTTCTACTTTAGGGACTTTGTTCAACTGGAAATAGATATCTAGCTTTTCCACCCATGCTTTTGCAGAACAAGAGGATGATCCATCAAACTTGGGCAAAAATAATATTCCCATAATGTGGTGTATCCCATGAAAAAAACCACCATATCTATACTGTTGCTATGGTCTCCTCTGGTCCTTGAGATGGAAAAAGTCTTGGAAACTCAAGTTGTCCTTGAATCTATGACTCTGAGAGTCATTTTCCAAAAAGTAACCTTCCAGGGAGGTTTTCTCTTGTGGTCCTTCATTTTCTACTACAAATAAGGTAGGCATAGTAGAGTGTTTTGAGGCCTGTGGAGATTGTGGCAAGCTCACAGGTTGACCAGTCCCATAATGAGACATGTCATAACTTTCTCCTTGATGAAATCCCCCAAGAGATTCCCTCATTGTATCCACCCTCATCTCTTTGATCTCCTTGGAAATTTCTTGCATAGTCTCCAAGAGATTTTTTTCAAACTCCTCTACTTCCTTATCATTCACAGTTTCAGGGGCTTTCCCCTTGTCTTGACCCTTGTCAGGGTCATCAGTGGTGTAGTCATACATTTTATGACTTCTATTCTGGTACCTCCTCTCCCTCTCAGTGAGAGGATAATATTCTTCGGAATGCATCATGACTGGTGCTCCAAGCCAAGTGCAGGCTGTGCCAAGAGTGGAGCTCCGATACGACTGTAATATCCCTTTTTCAAGAATATCAATAATGTGCTCAAGAAAAATGTTGTATAAGGAAAAATCTACAAAAGAAACGCAGATCATGACTTGGTTCCTCTTATTTATGATATATGGGACTTATATATGGAATTTCATCTAAAAAATATTGGTTTAGATGCATTAAACAGATCTCCCAAAAACTAGACTATATAAAAAGCACCCAAAGAGGAAGGTTGCAGCCAAATGCAAACACTGCTTCAGGAATTTCACAGTTTTATCAGATATTCAGTGGATATCGGAAAGGAGGTTTATATTTCAGTAATACAGCAGCAAATTAGCATTATAATGAAGCCCTTTCACTATACAGTAGAATGTAAGAGACAATATAGCAAGAATCTTCAGAAAAGAGAGCTATAACACATGTACATTTGTAGAAATGGTTCAACAAAGTTATTTTTAAGGAGCTTCAACGACTGGAAGTTAAAAATCAGATATAGGGAAGATCTATGGGAAAATAATCAGATCTATTTCAGATCTCGAAACTAGATAGTTTTCCCTTCAAGACCCCTTTGGAATTTTGGCAAAAGCATGCATAAACAAGAGTAGATTTGAGAAACAAGTTGCAGCTCTATAAACTGCTACAGTAAATTTCTCAATACAACATTTCATTACAATGGATTAGATCTAAATAGAACATGGATCAGCAAGCTAATCCATGGATCACCAAGTGGAAGGCAAAGTGCAGCACTAGAGATCTCTGATCTAAACTATGAGTAAAACACCATAAAGAGATCCACACCAAAATAACACAGTCTTTCAAAATAAAAATTGTTGTAGCTTAAATGACATATATAACCAGTGTAAAATTTCAAATCTGAAGTACAAGAAGAAGAGACACTCTTCCAGGAGGTTAGAGAACACACTCCATGAGAAGAGGCTCCCAAAAATACACTAGATCTCCACAGATCTAGACTCCCACTTGCTGCAGCTTGCAGAAGCAGCAAAAACCTGAATGGATCATTGCTGCTAATGAAAGTAACGCTTGGCCTCATGCCTAATAGTAGATCAATTCAGCAAACACTCCTTCAAGATTCCTCAAAGGAAGAGGTGAAAACCTTGCATAGGAATTCAAAATACAGTTCTCCACTAAACAACATAGAATGGTATTTGTTTAAGCATACAAATACTTAGAAATATGATCAATCAAAAACCTTCTCTTGCTACCCTCCTTTTCATTTTATTAGATGAGAAAGCTTTTGAAAACCCTAAACCATCTTGATGAGTTAGCCCTTTTCATATGAGAGGCTTCCTTCTAGAACTTCGCTATCCCTTTCGGAGATGCAATGAACCTAGAAAACACTGATGATTTGATCAAGGTTGACCGAGTCTTTAGCTCAAACCTCTTTCAAACCTACAAGTGATTATTTACATAGCCCTGATTTGTCTTTGTTCACATGGGCATTGATTTATTCAGAATTTTTAGGAGTTTTACATGTCCTCCATTATTCATTTATTAATGCAACATAAATTAAAACAAAATTGAATGTTGCTCTTAGCTAAGGTTAAGTGGGAACATTACAAAATTTTAGATCAAGGTGCACAATATTTTTCGAGATATGATCTCTGGAAGTCAATGTTTTTGCACGTTCCTAAAATTCATCTCAAAGAAGTGACCTTGGGAAAATTATCATAACTCTCTCTCTGAGTATATATGTAAAAAGTGGAAGATAGTGCACAGACTGTAGCTTTCTCTCTATTAAATTAAGGGCTGAATGAAGAAACAATGACATGTGGCACGCTGTAGAAGTTCGCTCTACTGAAACAGTCCATAATTAGGGCATTGTGAGAGATTGGGAATAACTCTCCCTTGAAGAATCCAAATTGGGTCGGACCTGTGGCATTGGAAATAAGACTCAGAGGAATACTACAGGATAGAAAATCACATATTGGGGATCTGAAATAACAGATATACACCAGATTCAATATTGAGCTCCTAGAAGGAAAGAAAAAGCTATGTCATGTGTTGTCAAGGGCGACAAAGGATCAGACTTTCGAGGGAAGCAAAGCAAAGTAAGGTGGAGCAGAGGGTAGCATGACAAGAGCAAAAACAAAGGTGCAAAATAGCAGCAATAAGTTCATCACATGAAGTCTTCAAGTGGGAAAAACTGCATGAAGTCAATGTAAAGGTATCTTTGTACTAAGTCATTGTAAATACATTATTGTAAAAATTGTACTAGTGTCTATCTACCAAGAGTTGAAGAGGTAGTGTCAGGGGGTCTAGGATCATCATTAGGTGGTTGTGTCATAGTTGTGGTTATGGTCTAGTGTGTCTTCTTCTTTTACATCATTCTATATCATTTTAAAGTGGACCATTTTCCCTGGTAGGGGAGTCCATTCTTCTTTTATTCTTCTATAGGGTGGTAGGGTGGTGCTAGGGTGATTTGTAGCTCAATGGGTGTTGGGGCATTCATTTAGTTGACTACTAAAGAATCTCGAGCGTTGGAGCATCCATCTAGTGGGATCTGGAGAAGAATTCTTTTCTAGATTCTAGGAAGTTGGAGCTTTATTCTCAACTGGATTTGTATATTAAAGAATTATTAGAAAAGCATTAGGTGGTTTTTGTCCCGGAGTGGGTTTCCACCTTAAAAACTGTGTGCATTTGTGTTCCTTTTGTTTACTACTATCATTGTACAAACATTGACAATAATTGAAGATTAACTAATGCTATAATTTAAAGGAATACTGATTCACCCCCTCCTCTCAGTATTTCAAACACTTCTTTCGTGGACAGTTAGTAGAAAAATGCCCATTCTCGTGACAGTGAAAACACTTCACCTTGGACATGTCTTGCTTCTTTCCATTCTTGGAATCAAATTTTGAATGGAATTTCTTCCCATTCTCTGTCCTCACCTTGGTAGCCAAAGTATAATCCTCTTCATCGTCATTCTTAGATGAAGAGCCACCTCTGATGTTCCATCTGAACTCCTCCTACACCAAATCCGACCATAGTCACTCCCAATTTGGAAAATTTTCCCTTCCATTGACAGAATATTGATAACTGTGACAAATCTTGGGAAGTCCTAGGAGAGCCAAGCTCACCAAATCATCATAAAAAACTATTATTCCAATGCTCCCCAGTTCATCCCGACATTAGAAAAACTTTGTTAGATATTTGGAATGGTGTCGCCCTTTTCCATCTTGATCTTCGTGAGTTTATATTTGAGCCCCAATTTCCTATTGTCACTACTACTTTGGAATAGATATGTCAAAGCGTTTCACATTGCATATGGTGTGGCTTTCTCATGGAGGCTTGAGACAATGTGGTCTCGTACTCCCTCCTACAGGATGCTCCTTGCCTTTGACACTTTATTTTTCCACGTATCAAGATTTGCAACATCTGCAGCATTGGGTTTAGAAACATCTTTGTCAATTAATTCCTTCAACCCATTGTCTTCGAATATTTCCTCCATCCTGTCCTTCCAAGAAATGTAGTTCTAGCTTCCCTCAAGTTCATAATCTAACCTCAAGCGATTGAAATCCATTTCGATCTTGAATCAAATGTAGCATCAAGAAACACTACAAGGAAAAGACCCTCTAGTGGAGGTTATAAAGGAGGTTTTTAGTTTATAAAATTGGCCAAAATTGTCAAAAAAACATTTTCTACAACATCTGTTTATGGTTATGGAGGTTTTGGCGGAGCTTTTAACAAAAAATCAACACAACTAAAAAAAATGGGTGGTCGGAGGTTATTACGGATGTTTTTTCATCGGTGCGCTACTAAGGTTTCAACGCACTGGTGCGTGTCACCTAGAAGGTGGCCCTGGGGTAGTCGAAGGTACATGCATCGGGCCGTAAAGGTATAAAACCATAATGGGCACAGTGTTGGTGATACAATGCACGGGGCTGTTATAATTGGCCTTGGGATTTATGCAGTGCCCTTAGGCTGTCTCAACGCACTAGTATGTAGACTTATAGAAATGCACTGGTGCACCATATCAGACAAACATACCAAGATTTATAATTGATATTGTTATTTGTGTAGTGCCCATAGGTCGTACAAATGCACCGGTGCGTAGTCTCACATAAACGCACCGGTGCACAATATCTCACAAGCGCACCGAGATTTTTAATTGGTTTTGGTATAGGTCGTAGAAATGCATTGGTGCACTGCAACATACAAACACACAAGTGTACAATAACTGACACACACCAGTTTTCATTTTGTATTTTTTAGAAACATCGACTTGTGACAATGCAATTATTGTGATTTTTTAAAATTCATTATTCATCAAATGTCGACACATCTTATAATAGCATTCATATTAAATAAATTTTTATCCATGCATTTGAATGTGATGTTTCGATTAATTTTTTATATCATATCATAATTATTGTGATTTTTTAAAATTCATTATTCATCAAAAGTCGACACATATATATCTTATAACAATATTCATAAGAATTAAATTTTTATTAGTGCATTTGAATATGATGTTTGGATTAATTTGTTATATCATATCATCAAATTTCACATCTCTTCATTATAATATTTAATCATCCATAAATTTAATCAGTGGTGTTACAGTTCACAGCAACAATGGAGAATGCAATAGAATAAATTAAAACACACACACACACACACACACACACACATATATATATAGTATTTTTCATACAAAATCGGGTAGTTATTGGTATCCCTTTGTCTGTCAATTGGCACACTATGCCCATTACATTTAACAAAATTTCCGATTTCACAGACAAATATTTCAAAAGATACAATGCCTTGCTTTGATATCCAAAAATAGTGATCATTATTATTCACGTGAACTACTGTTATTGCTAGAGCTACTTCCATGACTTGAGTTATTTTCAGGAATGTTTTGTTCACGGTGTTGATTGTTTTCTTCTTCTTCACCTTCCATCTACAAACATAAAAATAAACTATAATGAGTGTATATACATTGGTGAGAGTAATGAAAATTACGATATTACATACTATACATGAATGTAAATCGAAAATAAATGATGCACCATAGCAACAATTGACTCATAAACTATACACATTCTTTCAAAAGCATGTACCATGCCATCTTTAAAGATTTCATCTATTGGCGTAGTTCCATACTTTGTTTCCTGCAAGTTTTATACCCCATAACAAATCATATATTTAATATAAAACATTTTTTTGTTCTATTAATTATAAACGGATCTAAGCAAAACAAGATCTATAGATGCTTAAAAATTCCACAATTAATTTCTGATATGCCAACATATACTCACAACCCATATGTAACCCAATTTCAATCAATTCGTCTGATGGTTCTTCTTTATATGTTAGCACCTGTTTGAATACATTCAACTATGATTTTTGAAAAAAAACTTAAAAAATACAAAAATGAAATCTAGTTAAGTTGTTATAATGAAGTAACAATTACTCACAAACTTAGATATCAACTATTTTCTTCCTTGTTGTCTTGTTTTATGTGCTAAATGGGTTCCATTTTCTTTTCTTTTCTGCAAGAAAATACTCAAAAATTAATATTTAATGCTAAATTATTTATTTATTGTACCTAATGATTGAAAAATTCAATGATTACATATTACATTTGAAGCACTTTGTTGTTGAGATGACTCCTCCTACGATGCAATTTTGTCCATTTCTTTGACCATCTCCTTGTACACCTTTTTGGACATTTCTACCAGCATATGTCTAATATCAGCTCATTCATCTTTTGAGATTTTCATAATCTTCGTGAAAATGTAACATGAAAATAAATTTTACTTATATTAATATATGAAAATTAAATATAACAGAAGTGATATTTATAAATAATTCTAGACAAACATTTAAAGGAATATTACTTTTTCATTCCTTCTTTTTTGTTGTTGTACATTTTTTCTATTAAAAGTTTGACATGTATCATTGACCAATTCTCTAGAAACTCTTCTTGTAGTTTAGATAAAATTTGGTTCTTGGAATCATTGGATTGATTTTTTATTGTAAATGGAAAGAATATCTATACATTCGTTCCACTAGATCCTTCAAATTTTTTTAAGAGTTTTTCCCCCTTTCGTTAACCTCCAACACCACTCCAGATGAGCTAAGGAGCAATTCATTTTCATTTGCATGTTCTATTTTTTTTTATTTTCTTAGAACAGAATTCCTCTTCTGAGTTGTTGGTCCCTGTATAAAATTAAACAGATGTGAATTAGTAGATTGTTTGACACATGTTATCTAATAATCTTAAGTATATTATTAATGAATTAGAAAAATAAACTCATATTGGATCAATAGTATTTTTTCTTTCACCTTATTCATAATTTTACAATTTTTCCATCAATATTTTACTCTCTTCTAGTCCTAGGTCAGAAATAATCTTATCGAGCTTCATCATTTTGTAGCTCTCCATGATACACAATAAATAATACATATTATTTAAACTTACATATAGTTCAAAAATAATATTTTTTGTAAATAATTTACAAAGAACTTGGCTTTTTTACTTTTCTTGATGTGTTATTAGTATTTTTGTTACTCGATCTGTTGTCATCCATTTCTTTGTCAATCTAAAACCTGTACCATATCATTCATTAATATATTTATAAATAAATTGTCGACTTTTTAGGTAAAAAAAAAAATCTCAAGAAACTGGTGCACCATTCATGGTGTACACACCGGCGACAGTGCGTGGAGGTCTTATAAAAGCATTGCACAAATAGTATAATGGACTGTATGGTGTTTTATGTCAAGAAGGAGCACCGTTGTGTTATATGTTAACCACTGCACCGATTAACATAGAGAAAATAATAAAAATCTTTGAGTGTTATTGTTTGTAGCATAAACACCCTACGCAAACAAGGGACCACCATACACTTCTCTCTGTCAACTAGGAGACCTGCTGTGGTGCGTTATATGTTACATGGTGCATCGATTAACACAATAGTTTTTTTTTATGAGAAACAACATGTTTGTGGTGTGCCATAATGAAATAGCGCATCAGTGCGCTATTTTACATACGCTGCAATGATTATTTTTATTTATTTATTTATTACATAGTATTTTTTTGGTGCGCTGTGATAATACAACGCACTGGTGCGCTAGGCTACGTAGGGCGCACCTATAAAAAAAATAATTTTTTTAAAAATTCATGCAAGGGCTGACATGGATTGGGATCCGACTATACAAGTCATCCTGTGGGTTGGATGTCAATATAAAATGAAAGCCATAATTCTAAAATCACAGAAACAGGGAGAAGAAAGGGAAAAAACAAAAAGAATAAAGGGTTTAGGGTAAAAATGATTTCCTTTTTTTGGCTTCTGAAAGTGAAAAACAAATTGAAATTTTTTTCTTAATTCATAAAAAAATTGCAAAAAAAGTACAAAAAATAATCAAATTTAATCACGAGATCGTTTGAAATTCTATGCTACAAGGTTTGAATCACCAGAGCTTTGGAATTCTGATTTTATGAATACTTCTGTTCGAATGTATTTCACTGCTCCACAAAGCTCTCGTGCTCTCTTGCTCCAGGTATGTCTCCTGCAAATCTCTGGCTAATTTTTTTTGCAAAAATAGTGAAATAATTAAAAGTGTTTAGTATTTAAAGAATTGTTATATGAAATTAGATTTTTGAAAATATTTTTCTGCCCATTTTTCAATTTACTGCTTTTTTTTCACTTAAAGAAAATAGAGTTGTAATCTTTTTATTTCTGGTTATTCGTCACCGATGCGTCACTTATAACCACCGCACCGATGCATCCATTGGTAAAACGAAAACTAAAATGCAACAGTGCGGTTATATGTACATTAGCATTGATTTGCAGTTAAGGCACTGAAATTACTTTTAGGTGTGTACACCAAAATTTAGTGAAATCCAACCATATAAATTGAGAATTAGAATTTTATTTTTTCTTGAGAATTAGAATTAGAATTAGAATTGGATAAATTATTGATGAAAATAACTATTCTTCCAATGCATTTTGTTTATTGTAGGAGGTCCCCACTGATTATGTGGAGAGAATGCAATGTGGGGTGTGTGAAGATGAAATAGTACAGGGCCCAAGTGGGAAATTGTGGCATGTGAACCTATGCTATGCTAAGACGTGGGAAATTTTCACAAATGGTTGGGAAAGTTTTGTTTATGAGTAGTTTATTGAAGTTGGAGATATTTTAGTTTTTAGACATGTTGGAAATGTACATTTTTCTTTGAAAATATTTGGGCCATTTCTATTCAAAGCTACAGCTCTTCTTCTTTCAGAAAAAGAAAATTAGACCTTTCCATAACCTGCAACAAGAAAAGGTGCCAATATGAGCCTCTGACATGCATATCTATTTATGACATGCATATCTATTTCTTTTGTTGATGTCTCGAAGGAATTGATTATGGCCAGTTTACTTCGTTGAGGAATCTGCAAAATTTTCTTTGGTTCTATCGAAGGGTGCAGTTACTGACAGATATAGGATTGTAAGCCCCAACCCTCATTAAATTGCAAAATATGGATAAAAATCCATAGAAAGGCCTATCATTTGTGTAAAATTCCTCGAAACACAAAATGAAGTGTTTTATTTTTTGAATATTGTGTGTTATTATGGTGAAAGAAATTATTCTTTGTATTTTGTGCTAATATGGTGAATAAATGGAATAGTGCTCAAGTATATGACAACAATCTCAATCATATTCTCAAAATATATGGGTTCTTTGTTAAATGAAAAGTTACAAGATTCAGTCATATTGTTTCTAGGAAAACTTCAATTGAAATACCAATACTGCAGGGTTGGTATTATATACTGTCACATGAACCCATAAGCCCCACAAAAAATCTCAAAAACATTTTAATAAAATGCAAAATAGTCCAAAAATGTTTTTTTTTTTTTTTCTATTTCATTCTTGACACTCGAATTCTTCTAAAATATGTTGATGGAATTAGCATCCATAAGAGGCAATGCAATTGTAATATACTTGAATTCTTCTAAAATCTGTTCAACGGAATTAGTACATGTGTTATTTCATCAATATTTATACTTTTTAAGATGGGTTTTTATAAAGAAGAGGATTTAATTACCTTATACCTTATAAGACTCTTTTTTTAATAACATTATAATATGTATTTTGAATTAATGTTAAAATCAATATTTCAGTCGATAATTTACAATTATGTTGATCTCAATAAAAATGGCATACTGTATAAAGTTATTTTTTTTTCTATGTAAGATCATAATTAAATAATAATAATTCTAAAGTACATGAATTTATTTTCATTATTTTCTAAACTTTATTATGTTACAAAAATTCATATTATTCTAGATTTATTATTTCCAAATTATTTACAATTTTACAAATTTACAAATTTTAATAAAATCGTTTCATATTAATACAATTAAAATTTTACAAATATTTTACATACAATTACAAATAGAATTAAAATTACAATTACAATTTTACAATTTCACATACAATTACAACTAGAATTACAATTACAATTTTACAATTTCACATACAATTACAACTAGAATTACAATTACAATTTTACAATTGGTCATATATACAGTTACAATTAAAATGTTACAAATATTTTCCATACAATTACTGTTAAAATTACAATTACAATTACAAATACAATTTTACAATTTTACATACAATTAAAATCAAAATTTCAATTACAATCACGACATAATATTTAATAAATATCATGGTCATTTAATATTAAATTAATTAAAAGACATCACAATCATGATAACCATTGTACAAACATCATATTCGACTAAAAAGCATATTCAAATCACTAACATCATCGTGATCATGATCATATAAAAAAACACAATTAGCATTGTATAGCATCATCAAAACACAAACATCAAATATACATCTTGTGTCAAATAACTGGCATCACATACACATTTATTTGGAAACTGCACATTAAATGAACATATCTAACATGACCTAACAATATGCACAACATTATGATCACCAACATGTAAATTAAGTATAACTGCAACATGAAAATAAAATACATGGACGTTATATATATATATATATATATATATATATATATATATATATATATATATATATATATATATATATATAATCGAATAATGTCAAAAATATACAACTATAATATAAATTTCATGGATTAGCTGGTGATACATCATCAATACCAGTATTAGCCGAGGCCTGCTCAGTCAATGGTGCAGCATCGACAAGCTCAGATATACATTGATCATGATGTGCTTGCTGATCTGGGACTGGTGCCTCATGCTGATCAGGATCAACTGCTGGCTGCTCATTGTGATTACTCGAGATTTTCAATGGTCCAACCTACTCATGATCATGAGTACTGGTGGATGTTATAGGCTACTGACTAGACGTGGTTGATGGTCCAAACTGCTTTCCATGATGACTTCTGCTCGATGACAGTGGAGGCTACTCATCTGGTGTAGTGCGAGGTGAATGATCATCAGATGATGTGTCACTGCTCGTGGACTGTCACTAATGTGCTGCATCTCGACCACGACTATAATGTGCAACGATCCTCCTAAGTTGCGTAACGAAGGTCGTAGCTCCTACGACATGTTGCATCAGGTTGTACATGTCACATGGCATGCCTCTCCACATATGTAATATTCTACCATCGGCCTGTATGTCTCTCATAGTAGTAGGCATGAATACCACCTCAACAATCAATGCAGTCAGTTGGTCGCCCAACTCCATCTTGAATCTTCTAGCAATCCTATCATGCCTAGAGAAAGGCAGTACCGACACACCAGCAGGAGCAAGTCTCTCTGCACTGGCCTCCAGATGATCCTCGACATCTGGCATATCCTAATTGTCATCAGGATCCACACCTGGATCATGTGGTGGTGCTGGGATGTCCTCACCATCAAAAGACCCAATGTATTCAAAATATATACAAGTACACAACAATAATTAGACAATTTCATTACACAATTTAATAAGAAAAAGTTAAAGAACATGTTAGAATAAATTTAAATAAACCAGTAATATTACTTCTATCATCCGGTGGCTCATTATCTATGAAGAGGATGTTGGCACACCCTTGCCAATCCAAACGAGCATAAGAACAGGGGACCATAATGAAGGGATTCTCGTAAACAATGGCTAGCAACTCTAGTGCACCATGCGATATCCTCACTGGAAACACAGTCTCGCCCCTATTGGGCATCATATATCCCCACATGTGCATCCATGCATCAAAGATCGGCCTACGAGGCTGCCGAACAAAAGTAGGCATTGTCCCTAGAAACCTGTCAAAAAATTTAAAAAAAAAAGCTATGAAGCAAAAGCGAAGTTGACCCTCCCTTGTGCATGAACACAACATCTATCTAAGGCTATAGAGAACTGCCGAAAAAAAATGGCAGACCACCTGACAAGTCGTGGCTCCCTTACTAATGAATCAAAATAATATAGAAGCGATCAGCTAATGCATTGCCCGTCACTAGTGTTGTGTGAAATGGTTGAAATCAAAAGTGAGAGGCACCTCAGCTCCTGACTACCAAATGCACCAATATGTAACTGACCTCTGGAGACCTGAAAATGTGAAAGAGACAATATATCTATGATAATGTATCTATAGAAGTACACCAACTGAATCCCTAATGCATAGCCAATTGGAACCTCTAGGAACGAGGGAAAATACACCCCTCTCCTCTATAGCCCTGTAATGAAATATCTGTCCTCCTCAGTGGGCGTGTACCACTGGTTAGGAGCAACTAGGAAAGCCTTTCGGTGGGAATTACACTTGGAGATAAGATGTCTCAGAAACACAGCATAGCCCTTTAGGGAAGTAGCCTCCAATAGAACTTGAGGAGTGCCTCCCATAAGCGAACCATGTTATACTGGTCCGCTTGTTGTTGCTGTTGTTCCCCCTCTTCTCTCCTTTCACATCTCTGAATGATTCAGACAGTAAATAATTTTTTTTTTATTAAATGAGACATGTATTTAGGAATATACATATATAATGCAAAATGCCCCGGGGCGGATATTTAAATTCAATGCACTGCATTGCTGCTATTCCACATGGTCAACGGTGCAGCCGGGTAACCAACCGCATGACACTTTTTAAAAAATTTAAAAATAACACGGTGCACCTTTTTCTACTACCCCAGTACTGGTGTGGATACCATTAACCCTGGTTGCAGTGGGGCCTGTAAATTGACAGGCAGCACCGTGTACCGATGTGAGCTGAATGGCTCTAGCGCACCATGCGACATTTTTTTTTTTCCCTTTTAAATGGTTAATTTTAAGGTAATTGGAAACTCTAATCCTCTAAAAGGCTTAATAATGGAAAAAAAAAGAAAAATACATGTACGTTTGGCGATCGAGGAGGAATATTGGTTGTAGAATTTGCAAAAGAAAATTTACCCACTTTTTTTGCAAAATTCAAGCTGGAGATTGGTTGGCAATGCACATCAGCAGTGTGTGCAATGGGTATTGTGGGAGCATTGATGTTAGGGTGGCTCAGACAACGATAAATTTAACCAGTGCTTGAGAGATTTGGAGCACTGAGAAAAGTGAAAAATGCATTTCTTTTTTCGTAATTTTTTTTTAACCATATTCTGGTGGGCAGGGTTTTATAAGTGCAATACTGCGGTTTATTAAGACCACACTGGGAAATTTCTATTTTGGGACGGGGCTTTATGATGCACCAGTGCAGAATATTTGTAAAGAACCAGTGCATTATAGTAATAAGACACACTGGGTAGGTGTGTACGGAGCGCACAGTGTCCGGTGTGCCAATGTTTTGTGCATGCCGGTGCTTTCTCTTGTTGAACAGACCGGTGCGGTTTAGGATGATAATCGCACCAGATGAAAAAAATATGCAAAAATCTCCACCTGCCAGCCTCCTCTAGTAACCTCCGGTAGAAATGGATGTTTGGGCTATTTTTATAAGGGGTTCCTCAAAAACATTTGCTACAGGGTCTTTTCCTTGTAGGGTCTTTTTCAAATTCTATGCAGTCACAAACTCAACTCCTACTTCACTTCTGTAATTTCCTATGTTCTGATACCATGTAGAAATTATACAACATGCATTTATATCTTGGATTCACCATATCTAACAATGTACTAAAGTTAAATACTAAATAGATTATACAAATATTTTGTGTAATTAAAAACAAAATCACTAATCACATGAACATGAAGAAATATCAAACACACACAACACAGATAATTTCCCAGTGAAATATTACAGCTAAAAACCCCACAAAGTCTATATTACGTTAAACATGGATCATGAAACAATTACATACAAAATTATTCTCATAAGAGCCCTCTAGTACTCAGCTAATTATCTCAGACTGTCATATGCAAAACTGACCAACACATAGCCAATTCTCAGCCTCCAGACATCTTGCCTTTCTTGCACAATCCCTGATGGTAAAGATCCCTGAAATATAGGAATTCTTTCCTGCCTTGACTGTGCAAGTATCATGGGCACTTCAAAGGGTGTTCTCTTGCATGTGTGCAAGCAGATAATCCTACAACTGATAGTCAAGGTCCCTTTCACCTAGAACTTAACTGGGTTTCCACTGGATCTGACATGCATGCAACTAATAATAGTAAATCCTCAGTTGCATGTGAGATCACTAATTGTGAATTACTTAATATCTAATTCACTTTATCTCTCACTAGAGTATCTTCAGCTACAATGAGCACAACTAAGTTTAACTCACTTAATTGAGTTAAACTAATTTACAACTTTCACTAACTCACGCACTACTGCACTTCGAAATTTGTTACAACTAGAATTACTCTGCATGCCTCACCAACAACCTCTAACTTGAAATCCACTAGCTAAGTCAATTTATCACTTTCAGTTAACTCATTCAAGTCCACATTGAGAATAGATTACATTTTAATGTCCAACTTAATTAAGGGATAAATAAAATAGGCATGCACCAAAAAATAACACTGTGGGCCCCACCCTACTTTGGTTGCTTAATGCAACTAGGTGTTGAATGCAACCAGGTGCTTAATGCACTAGGTGAGGGTGTTGAATCTTCTTGTTGAAGCTCAAGATGGAAATCAAACTCACTCCTTGCACAATATCTATTCTTGTGTCAGATACATGAGGCTGCCAACCAATATTTTAAATAGAGTTGGATTGACATCTGATCCTTAATCATCCTTGCTTAAGTTTATACCTATTGCAACTAGTGTAGGGACATGTTTTCAATTTTCCATAATGGTATTTTTAGCAAATATCTAGCATATTTATTTTGGAAAATAAAAATTCATTTTTCAGATTCCTCAACTTCTATGCCAAGAAATAATTTCATGAGACCAAGATCTCTGATCTCAAAATATTTCATCATGGCTAATTTAAATTCATCTAAGTTAAGATCACCTGTAAAAATCATGTCATAAAGATATAAGAAAACAATGAAAATTTCTCCATGCTCATTTACCTTTGTGTAAAAGGTAGGCTCAATGTTGCTTCTGCAAAATCCATTCTTAATCATGTAGTTGTCGATTCTGCTATACCATGCTCTGGGTTATTGCTTTAGTTTGTTATAATTCCAAGGATGAAGACAAAATCCCAAAGGAAACATCAAACCAACTTTGGAAATTGGTATCTAGCCATACCACTTTCAGAGAGGGCTCTGAAACTTTGAAATACAATCTAAAACTGAAACTCGAAATAATGCTTGAAAAAATGCTCAGCGCACTGAGCTTTATTTGCACACTGCTACCAACCCTATACTGCTAAAACTTATGCTGAAGGAGGTAATACAAAAATGGCAATGAAGCCAGTCAAGTAGCTGCAGAAACAAATGGACAAGTTCATTGTCTATCAGGAAAATCAGCAGTATAACTTTATTATGTATCCTCATAACCAAAGTTATAATATGAAATGGAAACTTTTGATGTATCTGAACTTTATAAAGAGTACATGTTTGAGCATTTGAGCTAAGAAGATCCTTGATATACTTTTCTATAGGATCAATAAAAGCATGATGTATGATATTTGCTTCTAGGCATTCAATGACTAGTTGAGTAGTTGTGTCCTCAATATTAAACCTTGAACCCACATCTTCAGTTTGGTACTTGAAAGCACAATCATCCTCACTATGTAAGTCAAGAGGTAGTACAATTTCCTATTGCTTAGGGGAAGGAAGACTTTCCAACAATTATTTAGGATCTCAGAAATTGTATGACTGAATTTGAGAATTTAAAAGTTTAATAACAGTTTCATATATTTCAACAACTATATCTAGAAAACTTGTTTTACCTTCAGGACTACATTTCCTTGATTTAAAAATGCAAAAGAGAGCCTCTAGGAAATCTTCATCAAGCTGAAATTATGATAAATGATTCCTGAAAGAATTTAAAACTTCATGAGATAGAAGGTTTACCTTAAAAATTGTCATCTTGTTCAGCAGGAGCTTTGGTCAACATGTTGTGGAGTCACTATGATTGCCTAAAATTTGGGTTGTTTGAGTCATGGATCCATCAGGTGAATACTTGCATCCTCATTGTGTCTGGTCACTGTTCACCATCAGTGATCAGATTTAAACTTTGATGTACATTCTGAAGAAGATAAATTTTTTTTCTTCCCAAATATGGTTGCCACTATGTTAGCTCTCTATAATTTCGAGGATGAAGACAAAATCCCATAGGAAACATCAAAACAACTTTGGAAACTGGGATCTAGCCATGCCAATTTTAGAGAGGGCTATCTCTATAATATTTAACTTTGTTTGGATAAGTTTTAGGCTAGTTATGATAGTACTTGGGGTTTTGGAAAATTGTTTATATTCAATTGATTAATGTCTATTGGGAAATGGAGTCAAAATATAACTGGATGGTTGAATCAAATTTTCATAGAGTAAACATAGGGCAAGCTAGGAGTATTTATAGGATCTCTCGGATTTATAAATAGATTATGACAGACATATAAAAATATTCAGCAGAACTAAAGAGCTATTAATAATTCTTTATTTTTTCATTCAATGGAAAACATTATCATTGCAAAGGCAGCCAAAATAATGTACTCAGAAGTAAATCCTATTCATCACACTTTCTGCTTTACAGTTGGAATTTAGATGATTACAATGAAATATGACAATGAAACAAAATGATAGAAGAAACACATCACCAGTATTTAAGACACAAGAATCCTGTCAATGGTTTGACTATTATTGATGCTCCAGTGCTTTGGAAAATCTTACAGTACTCCAAAAGACGATAATGATTCTGATCTCAGTCAATCGACTACCCCTTGATACTTCCAAAACTGGACTATTTATAAAAATTTTACAACAAGAATTCCTATAATACAGTCTCTAACAAATTGGTATTATTATACTTAAACTTTTATTAAAAACTCTAACTTATTACAAATTTATAGCTCGGTGGAAGGCAATGTGCAAAGTGGGTGCTGATGTAGTGGGCCAGTTAGAACATGGACCACAATTTACTGATATGCTAGCAGACTGAATGATGTGCTGGCAAATGAACTATTGTATGAAAGGAGTGTTGAATGCCCTTTGTTTCCCCACTCGACCTTTCTATCTTTTTACCACCCGAATTCTTTTTTACCGTGATTAAACTTTTTTCTAAACAAAGCAGTGTAAAAAATCATTTACCTAGACTTGAAATCTTATAGACTTCATCTTGGAGTTGCATCGCATCGTGCACTTCCCAATATTTCTCAATTTAAGTTTTGAAGAATGTAATCAGAGATGTGATGCGAAGTGGGAGGTAACGTGGAGGGTAGGTGATGTAGGGGCATTAGGCTCAAGACAATATTTTGTATATGGATAGACATGGGTCTCATGTTTTTGATTTCCTATGTAATTATTCATATTTGAGTAGAATTGTAACTACCCTCGAATGATTAGTGGGCATACGAAGAGATAGTCAGTTTTAGTTTATTTAGGATTTAGTCTAAAGTTAGGAATTTTGGAATTTGGAGAGTTTTGTTGAGTCATCAAAGAATCTGAATCGATTCATTAGTAGAAGTTGTACAAAAATAAGTCTCAAAGGCATTAGTAGCAGACCTGCGGAGACCTGCATAGGGTTTCATAGAGCTAGAGAGCCGGAGAGGTAGAGTAGGGAGAGTGAGAAGGCCATTTGAATTGAAGATCTGGCCGAACTAGAAGTTTGTAAGTAATTTCAAGTATATATTATGGAAAAAATTGTTTCATTATTGCATGTGCATTTTTTGATTTACATTCATGTGTGAATGGGCTTGAATTTCATAAGCGAGAGTATAAGAATGTGTAAGTAGGCTCTGTAAAGTGAGGGCTTAAATGATGCTCTATATCTGATGAATAAATCGATGTCGATTAATGAGGTGAATAAAATCGAGCTTGTGGTTTTAATTTTAAATGTATGAAGGGTTGCGAATTCCCCTAGAGAAAAAAAGAGAGGTTACAGTCATCTACCATTGTAAGGGTTGATGAATTAGAGTGGAATTGAGTCTGATACAACGTTCACTATCTGAAGATATACTGTGTGTTGATGGCCAAGATTTAGAAATCATGCTCGGGGTTTTTATTAGGGAATTAACCATAGGCACTGGACATGAACTAATCCATACACAGATGAATTTGAAGGTTATTAAGCCTGTTTGAACACCAACTGAGGCCTGCGTAGAATGAAATAAAATTGACTTTGATGTCGCAGTTTGAAGGAATAAATGGAACCCTGAAATGAAGGCAGAACCTTGAAGCTATAGTAAAGGCAGTTTCGGAGGCAGAAAACTGGTAGGTTCACAAAGTTTATAAGTGGTAAGGATAATGAAAAAAAAAAGGTGCGATAACCTTCGGCATTTGACACGCGTCCTGGAGTGGTTTCAAAAAAACCACGTATTTTGCATTTTTCTGAGAGTTTAAAGTTATGTTCCCAATTAAATGTGATTTTTGTTCGATTTGGTGGGCAACGGATCCAAGGGCGTTCGCATCGCCAAGCTGCTCGAAGGTTAATGTAAGGACAAGGTATGTTGTCAAGGTAGTGGGCCCGAACGTTATAAAGGTTGGCGCTTGAGTTTTAAATGTAAGTCAAATGTTTATTACTGCTTCTTTTGACATTTGAGTTGAGGAGTATATATAAATGTTGATATATATATATAAGTGGTGATGCTTGGGTTATGATGGTCAAGTCGTGACTAATTCCCATAAGAGGAGGTTGCTATATATGCAACTACATGTAGTGGGACTGAAGTTCATACTTCAGTATTAAAAATAAATTGAACTACGAGAGGAAATTTGGATAAGGTGGAGACTATATAGTAGTGCTGGAAAATAAAATGAAGGGCTTTAGAACCTTTGGGTTGTGGTGAAGATTTAGTTGGGTTTTAATCCGATTGTGAGTTCGACGAAAATAGAACATTCTCCTACACCATGGAGTGATCTTTTTTTTATATAGTCTCAATCAGCATTTGAGGAAAGTAGCTTCCGCAAGTTAATATTGTGAATTGGGGTTGAGTGTAGATCAAAGGTTGGAAAGGTAAAGTCTTCACATTATAATTCTGGGTTGTGATAAGTAATATTATAACATAAGAGAGCTTTGAATTAATATCTCAAGTTTCAGAATTGAGATATTAAGGATCCATATTATTTATTTAAATTTCCAGCTCAGGAAAAAGAATATTGTGAGTTTGCCCATATTGTTTGAGTATTATTTGGGTGGATATTGGGATGCATTGTGATGCACAAGAAAGTTGGGACTGTGGGTTTTACCCTGGCATCAAGTGGTATTAGAGCTGGAATAGTTGTTTGAAATTTAATTTTTTGAAATGCACATGTACTAAAACAGTGAGGAAAGTTTGATGTTTAAATCTATTTAACAAAATTTACAGATTTGAAGAAGTATGCAATGAAGGTATTCAGATTTGAAGAATCTGAATTTGGGAGCAAAATATTTTGAAGATTGTAGTAGATAGAGATGCAGTGCAGGTGAAAGAAGAAGTGAAATTGGTCAGGGATCTTGGAAGGTGAGTTGACGAGCATTATTTTACTTTGGTTTGAAGATATTGTTTGCAGAGTTCAGAGTGCAAGAAATTGAGGAAGGGATCTCAGCAAAAGCAGATCACAACTTTGAAAGCAGTGAAAGGAGAGTCCAGCAAGGGATTCTGAGTGAAGAAGAAGTGTGGAAAAACCTGGAGGATTCCCAATTGAGGTTAGATGAAAGAAGAACATAGATGTTCTTGAGAAGTTGCAAAGTGAAGCCTAGACAGAGCAAAAGAGGGTGCTCAGAAGGTTCCAACAGATAGGGGACCAGTACTTTCCAAAAGCCGGATCCGGAGGAAAGGGTTGGTGAGGTAAGTTGTAGCAAGAGAGCTTTTTGTTGCAGAGGTTTAGTGCAGCTTGTGAGTGAAGAACTCCTAGAGGAGAGGATGGCTACTGATAGCCATAGCAGAGATTGCAGAGGTTCTAAGAGAGGCCACAACAGAAGAGTGAGGGAAGATGCCAAAGCAAATGGCATGAGGAAGAAACTCACTGATGAAGAATATTGGAAGGAGATAGCTGAGATCATAGAGAAGTTCAACAAATTGGAACTGATGATAAAGGAAAGCCAGAGAGTTGGTTGGCTCATGAAGAAGAAGGTAAAGTGAGAGAGGCCACAAAGGAAGAAAGAGCAAATGACAAATTCTCAGCGGAAGGAGAGATTACTCAAGATGATTGAGTATCTGGAGAAGGACTTGGAGACTGAAACTTTAAGTGAGACCAAGAGGTCAAATGGCTTTACATCTGAAAAATTTGTATGTTTGCAGGAAGAACATGTGGGAAAGAACAAACTGCTGATTTTGTCACTAAGGAGGAAAATGGAACAGCCAGATGTTTTGAAAATGTCCATGCATAGTTGGAGAAATTTTTTTCTTTCCAACATATTGGAAGCAGAGGATATTTAATTTGGGATGATGGCCAGAATCTGGAAGTTGGGCAGCTTGAAGAGAGTGAAGAAAAAACCATGGAAGAATGTTTGAAGTGTATAGAAGACTTGGGACAGAAAGAAGAGTTGATGATTGATTCATCAAATGATACCGTGGGTTCTTATGTTTTTAAAATTGACAAGTTGTGTGTGAATGCAGGTATTGATGAAGACAATTCATATGATGAAATTGTGGTTAATGAAGCTGACTATTTCCAAGCAAGATATGATGATTATCTTTCAGATGAAGATTAGATTGAATTGCAACAACAAAAGGAATTCATTCATTCCTTGTTTACTGAAATGGATTGCTTCAATGGGGACAAGAAAATTATGTCTGATGAAGACCAATTTGTTATTAATGCTGATAATGACAATTTTTTTTTGTTAAATGGCCAAGGGAAGAGTGATGGATAGATAGCTGAAGTTATTGCAGAGATGGGAAATCAAAATTATATTTTGATGAAGGCTGAAGAAGTAGTGACAGTAGGAAACTGGACTTGTGAAGACAGTATGAATGTTTTCCCAAATGAGATGCTAGAATTGTGGCATGATTTAAGTGTTCTGGAGCAGAGAACATAAACTCATAGAGAAGATGTTCAGATTGTAAAGGCAGAGATGACTGAGGATGAGGAAGTTCATTTTTATGAACTAGAGCAGAGGGACATCCTTGAAGAGGATGATGCAGAGGAGAGACTAACTGACAGTCTCAAGGATTGGAATCAACATACTGATGTGCTGATAGAGAAGGAAAGAAATTCAGGACAACATACTGAGATGCTAGTAGAGGAGAAAAAGGCACTAAGGCCTTGTGATTTTTGTTTTGACAATTGTTTTGTGAATGCAGATTTTGTTGATACTGAAGGGAAGTTGACACCATTGGGTAGTCAATTGAAAGAGGAGGAGAATTATGTGGAAATTTTTAATCCATGGAATGAAGAATTTAAGTTGTTGAATCAGAAGGACTTAATGCAAGAGAGAAAACCTCACTTTCAGAATTGAGGATTGCAGAATGTGAAGACACAATGGAATGGAGATGAATTGTTGCAGAAGAAGGAAGGTGAGGCTATCATGCCTCCTGTAAAGGAGCTTGTTATTTCTGCAGATGACAAGGAAGAGTTGGCTTGTCTGAATAGCGAAGAGAAAGCTGTAATGCAGACTTTTGGGGCTGCTACAGTAGTGGAGAATCAGAGTTTTACTTTGATAGAAGAGGAAAATATAGTACTCAAAGAACTTGATTTGATTGCCGAAATAAATCAAGGAGATGAGAGGCAATTGCTAAAGATTGCCCAAGAATAAGAAAAAGATGTTGAGACTGAATTGCAGCATGCTGAGGATATGAAACAAGAACAGAAGAGATGGCTGAAATGTTTGCTGAAAACGTTTGGAAAAGAGAGTGAAATGGCAGAACAACAACTTGGAGTGTTGCTGGAGGAAATGTTGGAGCAACAAATTGAAGTTTTGCTAGAAGAGGAGAAATAGACACAAAGATTTTATAATTTTGATGTTTGTTTTATGATTGTAGGTACTGATGGAAGGAATAAGGGATGCTTAGTCCAGAAGAAGAAAAGAGATGATAACAGAGGCTCGAAATTTAAATACCAGCCTGAAGAATTGTTGAAGACAGACAATGGAGAAATTGTCATAGGTGACAATTAGATAGACTTTTACTGTTGCAGAAAACAATAGGGTATGGATGATAGGGTGGTAGCAAGGATTGAGCAAGCTAGGGTTCAACAAGTAAGCGCAAAAATAGCAGTAATAGTTCAGCAAATAAGAACTCAGCAAGCAAAGGCAGAGGTGGAATTTTAGCAATCAAGATGGAGCAGTATCCAGCAGTCAGAAGACATATTAGACAAAGAAATTGAATGGATAAGAAGACTAATGGTGAGAGTGTTTGAGAATAAGACAGCAGCAAGAAAACAGAGAAACATCAACAACAACAACAAGAGAGTCACAGACTATGAAGGCATAACAAGTGGAAGGATGCATCATAAAGTATGGAAGCCTAGAGGAGTGCAGAAGAAGAATATTGCAACATATGATCGGTTGCAGAACAAAGTGTGGGATCCAGGAAGACAAGGATGAAAGCACATGATCAGGAGATCATGAATCATTTTAACCTAGGGAGTCTGATGCAGGGGCATTAGGGTCAAGACACTATCTTGTATATGGATAGACGTAGGGGGGTCTCATGTTTTTGATTTCCTATGTAATTATTCATATTTGAGTAGAATTGTAAGTACCCTCGAGTGATTAGTGGGCATACAAAGAGATAGTCAGTTTCAGTTTATTTAGGATTTAGTCTAAAGTTAGGAATTTGGGAATTTGGAGAGTTATGTTGAGTCATCAAAGAATCTGAATCGATTCATTAGTAGTAGTTCTATAAAAATAAGTCTCAAAGGCATTAGTAGCAGACCTGCAGAGACCTGCATAGGGTTGCATAGAGCTAGAGAGTCGGAGAGGTAGAGTAGGGAGAGTGAGAAGGCCATTTGAATTGAAGATCTGGCTGAACCAGAAGTTTGTAAGCAATTTCAAGTATATATTATGGAAAAAATTGTTTTAGTATTGCATGTGAATTTGTTGATTTACATTCCTGTGTGAATGGGCTTGAATTTCATAAGTGAGAGTATAAGAACTTGTAAGTAGGCTCTGTAAAGTGAGGGCTTAAATTATGCTCTGTATCTGATGAAGAAATCGATTTCGATTATTGAGGTGACTAACATCGAGCTTGTGGTTTTAAGTTTAAATGTATGAAGGGTTGCGCCTTCCCCTAGATAAACAAAGAGAGGTTACAGTCATCGACCACTGTAAGGGGCGATGACTTAGAGTGGAATTGAGTCTGATGCAGTGTTCACTATATGAATATATACTGTGTGTTGATGGCAAATATTTAGAAATCATGCTCGGGGTTTTTATTAAGGAATTAACCATAGGCACTTGACATGAAATAATCCATACGCAGATGAATGCGAAGGTTATTAAGCCTATTTGAACACCAACTGAGGCCTGCGTAGAATGAAATAAAATTGACTTTGATGGCACATTTTGAAGGAAGAAACGGAACCCTGAAATGAAGGCGGAACCTTGAAGCTATAGTAAAGGCAGTTTTGGAGGCAGAAAACTAGCAGGTTCGCAAAGTTTATAAGTGGTAAGGAGAATGACCAAAAAAAAATGCGATAACCTCCGACATTTGACACGTGTCCTGGAGTGGTTTCAAAAAAACCACGTATTTCACATTTTTCTGAGAGTTTAAAGTTCTATTCCCAATTAAATACGATTTGCATCCGATTTGGTGGGTGACGGATCCAAGGGCGTTTGCATTGCCAAGCTGCTCGACGGTTAATGAAAGGATGAGGTATGTTGTCAACGTAGTGGGCTCGAACATTATAAAGGTTGGCGCTTGAGTTTTAAATCTAAGTCCAAGGTTTATTAATGCTTCTTTTGACATTTGAGTTGAGGAGTATATATAAGTGGTGATGCTTAGGTTATGATGGTCAATTCGAGACTAATTTCCATAAGAGGAGGTTGGTATATATGCAATTACACGTAGTGGGACCGAAGTTCATACTTCGGTATTAAAAATAAATTGAACTATGAGAGGAACCTTGGATAAGGTGGAGACTATATAGTAGTGCTAGAAAATAAAATGAAGGGCTTTGGAACCTTTGGGTTGTGGTGAAGATTTAGTTTTGTTTTAATCCGATTGTGAGTTCGACGGAAATCGAACATTCTCCTACCCCATGGAGTGATCTTTTTTTTATATAGTCTCAATCAGTATTTGAGGAAAGTAGCTTTTGCAAGTTAATATTGTGAATTGGGGTTGAGTGTAGATCAAAGGTTGGAAAGGTAAAGTCTTCACATTATAATTCTTTGTTGTGATAAGTAAGATTATAACATAAGAGAGCTTTGAATTAATATCTCAAGTTTTAGAATTGAGATATTAAAGATCCAGATTATTTATTTAAATTGCCAGCTCAGGAAAAATAATATTGTGAGTTTGCCTAGGTTGTTTGAGTTTTATTTTGGTGGATATTGGGATGCATTGTGATGCACAAGAAAGTGGGGATTGTGGGTTTTACTCCCGCATCAGCAGGTGCGACCAGACCACAGCCCACAGATCGCAAAATTTAAGTTTTAATTATAAGCACGGACAAGGTAAACACTAAAAAATGCGAAGTGCGGAGCGTGGGGAGAAGGTAAGTGGCCTGGCCAAGGAAAATGGGACTGACTGCATCAAAAATCATAGTTATTAGCATTTTTTTATAAGCAGTGGGGGTTAAAATCTAAAACTTGCGAAGTGCGGGGAGAGGGACCCACCTACATTGCAATCGCAAGTCGAAAATATTCTGTAGTAACGTAACATTTTATGATGTTTCATATGATATGTGATATGAATTGAAAATAGTTTTGAAGTGGGGTGCGAAGATTCTATGGTGGGGCCAACTTCCACACGCAAATTAAAGCAAATACATTGTGGGTGCTTCAAAATGGTAAGTTGAAAAATCTACGATGTGATATATCGCAAATCAGCGATCAGAGGTTTTAAGTTTTAGTTGCAATGTGAAAGGTTATAATATGTGATTTGCGATGGAAGGTGGGGAAGAAAGGGTGACATGGAGGGATGGCCCCACTTTAATCGCAATCGAGGAAATTGGGAAAGCAGAAGGAAAAACAATAATATAGCAGAAAAAATGGTAAGTGGAAATATAAAGTGGAAAAGCAGAAAATGGGTAAGTTTTAATGATTTTCAAAGGAAAATGAAATGAGAATGGACTACGGCGAGTGAATGGGCCCCACTTTATAAAATATCACCTTGTGAAATGTTTGTAGGAGATGACAATCAAGGGCTTTGTGTGATTTGGCCGATACGAAAAGGTAAGCTGGGTCCTCGCCAATGAAACATGGTAATGTGGATGAGTTCCAAAGCTTTGTAAAGTAATTCTTTTGAGCACCTTTAATTTATAATGGGTCTTCGAGACCTTGGATAAGCCATTATTTGCTATTTTTGACCTTTATTGATGGAATTAACACCTGTAGT
Organism: Pinus albicaulis; assembly: GCA_034641835.2. Lineage (NCBI taxonomy): Eukaryota > Viridiplantae > Streptophyta > Pinopsida > Pinales > Pinaceae > Pinus > Pinus albicaulis. The sequence goes on from CM076569.1 coordinate 226,109,268, forward strand.
ACCTAGCCTTATTACAAATCATTTAATCACATTTAAATAATGTGATTAATTCAATCGAAACATACTTAATTATCTCCTAACGCTGCATTTGGACATGCAAGCATAATTTTTCCTAAGGTTTTAACCTTTTATGGAAATAATTTACAATCATGGAATATTATTTACAATATTGAAGATCTGAGACAAATTAATCAATCACCTTGAGATCCTACAAATTATAGGACCCTAACACAGTCCATAGAGCACTTTCTTCAACTTGTAAAATTTATCTTCTTTACCTTCAACTTCATAGCGTGGAGGTTGCTACACATATATTTATTCTTATATATTTCCAGTCAAGAAGGTTGATTTGATATCCATTTGATATACTTTCCACTTGTTTTGAGATGATGTGGCTAGAAATACTCTTATAGTATCCAGTATGCATACCGGAGAAAATGTTTCTCCAAAATATATTCCCAGTTGTTGCGAAAATCCTTTTCTACAAGTATTCTTTAAATTTGTCGATTTCACTTTTCTCATTCAAATTTGTCTTGTACACCCACTTCACACCAATGAGGTTTTTATCTATTGGCAAATTAACGAAATCCCATGTATGGTTCTTTTCAATGGAATCAATCTCTTCATTCATGGCTTGCACCCAATTTTAATCTTTGAGTGCTTCTTCAAACAAAGAAGGTTGGAGTGACAAGAAAGCAAAATTTGAACTAACATCCAAATCATCATAAATATCTTTCAAACTTCTCATATTTCTCTTACCATTTCTTGATTCATCACCTGATTGGATTCTTGGAGAATTATTGTCTGTTGATCTGCTTGAAGATCCATGCTACTCTAAAAATCTTGGAGTCCTTGCAGGTGTGACTCTTTTTGGTGTCTGCTATTTTGATTCTTGTTGCTTCTTTTATTCTACATCCTCCTCTTCCATCAATGGGGCTTATGCATCGAATTTTTTGTCTACTATCCTATTCCATGACTCTTGTTATTTGAACACAACATCTCTGCTAATTATTGTCTTCTTGGTGACAGGGTTATAAAATTTGTAATATTTTCACTAGTCACTATAACCAATAAATATGAATTTTTCACTTTGATCGTCCGATTTTCCTCTTTTCTTCTTAGGCACGTGTGCATAGGCTACACATCCAAAAACTATGAAATGAGATACCTTGCATGAAATCACTGACCATATTTCTTCTGGAACTCTATTAATCACACTATTTGTAGGAGATGTGTTTATCACATAAACAACACATGCAACTGCTTCTACCCAATACTCATTAGAGAAGTTTCTTGTTTTCAACATGATCCTTGTCATGTTCGTAATTGTTCTGTTCTTTCTCTCTGCAACACCATTCTGCAGCGGTGTGTATCTGGTTTTAAACTGTCTTCTGATTCCATGTTTTTTGCAATAATCATGGGATTATTTAGAATCATATTCTCCACCATGATCTGACCTCAATACCTTGATCTATAGATCAATTTGGTTCTCTGGTAAGGTTTTGAATTCTTTGAAATTTTCAAAAGTTTCAGACTTCTGCTTCAAAAAGCAAACCCAAGTGTTTCTGCTATAGCCATCAATAAAAGTGAGAAAGTAACAACTTCCACCAATCTATTGTGTCCTCATATTTCTACATAAGCATGTATGCACCAACTCAAGTGGTTTCTTTTCTCTGTACAAAATTCGCTTTGGAAAAATTTCACGGTGTTTCTTTCCCAATATGCAACACTCACAAGTACTAGGAGGTTCTTTGATGGGAGGAAATCCTCTCATTAGGGGAATTTTGAGGTCTAAAATGGGCCTGCTAAGAAAAATGTACAAAAAAATAAACTTTATAAGAACCAATAAGATTAAATATGATTATTTCCACCATGGGGGACAATTCACCATTTTTGGAGTAAAAAGGTAAAAATATTAAAAGATAATAAAATAATAAAACTACCTTTTCAACTTGTATTTTCAACTTATCTATCTAATTGTTTACTAAAATTTTGAGCGGGAGTACTCATTAGATGAAAAATTTAATTCCTCATCCAATGAGTACCCATGTTGCATACTTTCGATGGACCCTGCTACACGAAAAATGCAAAATACATGAGAAAAAGTGTTTACAATCACGTTTTGCATGTATTTCTTATTTTTCATGTAGCAGTGTGAATCGAAAGTATGCAACATGGGTACTCCTTGGATGAGAAATCAAATTTTGCATCCAATGAGTATTTCCTCTCGAAATTTGAGTAAACCCATAGGGAGATAAGTTGAAAATACGAGTTGAAAAAATAGTTTTTCCTTTTTTCCTTCTAAAAGTTGATGATGTAATCAAATATTATTTTATTATTTCCACTATTATTTTATAATTTCCTTAGGAGGCCCATTTTAGACCTCAAAATTCCCCTAATGGGCCATCTATTTCCGTTGCAACAATAAAAAACTAGAAAAGTGCAAGTGTCCAAATCTAAAGTGTCATAGCCAACAATCATTACAACATACAATTGTAAAGGAACTGACCTGATCGTTGTAATTCATAATTAGAGGAAAGATTATGTTCCTCATCATCTGCACTTTTTCTATCAGCTGCATGCTCTGGGGCTTTTCATAAATAACACACTCGTGTCCCTAAAATATATCTTTGTATCCTTTCTTCGTCAATTGAACAACACTTATCAAATTATGTTCGAGAATAGGAACATAATATATCTCTGATATTTTCTTTGGCTACCCCTGCTTGGTCATAATGTTGACCAATCATTTTCCATCTAGATCCAGAGTCTTGTTACTCCCTAGCTTTACCTTTGTCTTCACAGATTCATCCAAATTTTCAACCAAACTCTTGTTGCCTATCATGTGGTTACTGCAACCACTTTCTAATAGCCACACATTATTAGAAGGTTCATGCATGGTGTTGCATGCTAGGAACATGGGGTTATTATTATGTGTACTAACATTAGCTCTCTAGTTTCCCTGATCAACTATATTCTTCATGCAATCATGAGCATAGTGACCAAATTTATTTCAATAATAGCATCTCACCTTTGATTTGTCAGAAATTTGATTATTTTTGAAGATTCTACTTATATTTCTTCCACTTTCATGTTCATGCTCTTCTTGGCCATATCTCTGACCACCATATCTTCTGCCTCGTCCTCTATGACTTGATATACCTATGCCTCGGCCTATTGAAACATAAACTTGACTGTTCAAAGAATTTTCTAAAGTGGAATCCTTAGTTCTATCTAGCCTTGTCTCATGTGATAGAAGTGATCCCATCAACTCATCAATTATCAGTTTTTCCAAATCCTTGGCTTCTTCTATGGTTGCTACCACAACATCAAACTTGGTCGATGAAGATATAATGACCTTCTCAATCACTGTTTGATCTTTAATTTATTCACCATAAATTTTTAACTAATTTTCTCCAAACATGACCAGTTTCATGAAAGAATCAATGTCCTTTGTCACCTTCATCTACAAACTTTCAAAATCTCTCCTAGTATTTTGAAATTTAACAATATTGACATGGCCATACCTTGATATCTTGTCACCAAATTTTCCCATGCTTCCTTTGTTGAAGACATGATCATAATCTTTTGGAAAACTGCTCAGTCCAATCCCTGTTGGATAAGAAGCAACAATTCTGCATTCTTTCTTTTGTCTTTCTTCCATTTTCCCCTATCTGCATTAGTGAGAGATCGGTCTTCTACGTCATTTTGATGTTCTGCAAACTCAAACTTGACGTGATCCCAAACATCAGTCGCTTTTAACATGGTATCCATATTAATGTCCCACACATCATAATCCTTCACTGTGAAAGAAGGAAGTTGTGGTTAGAAACTTCTTGTTGCCATCTTTATTCAAAATTTTCACTTATGAAACCCTAAATTTCTTCTTTTGTAAGATTTTCAAAGCTCCAAAAAATAACCCTTATAATAAAACCCTAAGTTTTATTTTTATAAAAAAAATATTCTTTTATAAAAAATCTGTTATATACAAATATTCTTATATAATAAACCCTTTAAAAAAAAACTTATTATAATTTCAATTTTCAAGAAATGGTTTTAAAATACTACTCAACGAAAAGTATTTTAAATCGTTAAGGGATTCATATATATCTAGATATGATAAATAATAGAATGACCTTTGACATTTCATTGATTCTTTTTGCTAACGCATCAGAAGTGTAATGTAGTTGCATGTATGGAGTGATAATAACACAACTGCGCTTGAATATGACCAATGTGATAACACTATTCACAACATTACTTATCCACATTAGTTCCTTAACACATAAAAGAATCAAGGCTTCTCGCGTTATAGATCTCTCAGTATAACTTTCAGATGCGTTATAGCTTAAGAAAGTGAGAAAAAAAATCTCCTCTCACACACAGATTATTGATGATCCGTCCTCCCCTCGCTCTTTGTAACCTCTCTCTGATACCAATTTGTTGGAAAGACAGAAGAGTAAAGGCACAAAATCACACAAATATTTCACACACAAAAGCAGAAATGAGTTTTGGCTCATCTATTGATCACATAAACTTGATTAATCTAAATACAATGAACCCAATGAAGGGTATTTATCCTTTTCGATTAATGACTATCTTGACATGCACACACTTACCAAAATCATCAATCACAAAACTCGACTTGACCATTGCATAACTAGACTTGAATCAATGCTCACTTAACTAGACTTTAAATCTCCATACAAAATTTAGTTAGATATTTTAACAGAATCGATCGGTCAAGACATTTGTATCTTTAAGCACCATTGATATAATTTAGTTCAACCACACAGTTTTAAATTATTAGGGTTGGGTATGGGGTAGCTACCCCACCCAAAATCCACTCCTCAATGGCTCATTTTCACCTTGAAACTTGGGTTGAGGTTTTTTTAATTACCCTGATTATTTCCAAGTAGTCGACACACTCCTTGGATTGCTAAGGATTCATCTATTTCTCAGTTAAGAATTCAATTCCAATTTATTATTTTGGGTTTTCTCTTCTAAACTGGCATGGCTTAGAGCCTGGGGTATTGAATAATGTAACTTGCACATGTTAGCACTCTCTCTACTACTCTTGGTACAATTTGATGAATTTCCAAAGTGATTGGCTCTATTATACATGTAGGATTCGGGACATCCTTCATTACTAGCCTATGGTCGAGCTAAATTTTCTTCCTGCAATTATTACTCATAAATTAGTCTCCAATTCATATTTTTCTTGTAGGATTATTTGGAATTTTTCTGCAAAGAAATTCCTTTCATGGAACAAGGATAAATAAGAGGTGAATTTAGATATAGGATAACCAAATATACATCTATTCATTTTTTTCTATTTGGCTTAATTGTTCACACTGTTATTCTTCTCCTATGGTATGAGTGGAACTCCATGAAGAGAAATTGAACCACTAGATTCAGTTTCCCCCTTTTGACCTTCCCTTCAGCTAAACCTTTTTCTTTCCTCTTACTTCAATGTATTAGTATACTATATAAATTCCTTCTTATTTTTTTACCAAGTTTATTTAATGCAAGTAATATTTCCTGGTAAATTCAGTTTGTCATTTACAAAATTCTTAGATTCCCTCTTGAATCTTCTTGACGGTCCTATCCTTCGTCATTTTTAAAATTGTGGTCGCATTCCCCTTTAGGGTTTTCGGAACATTTAAAAAAATATTAGGTCAGAATTGGTTGAGAGAGAGCTATGTTTCTAATTCTTTCATGATTTTCCATTTAAATGAAGGAAACAAAATGACCACATCTTATCAATTGTAGAAATATCTGCCTGTTGGTACCATTGTCATGATAGGCTCAAACTCTGACTTAATGAATTATGATTTATATTTCAAGGGAAACCCTCGTCTTTTACTATAAATTGTATTATATATTCATATAACATTTTTTTCATATATTGTCAACCTTTCCAATTCAAATTTCTCTTTTAATATGTATCTGAATATACAATCAATACCCCATGCGAGATTTTTTTTTTCTTTTTTCTTTTTCTGGATAAGTCTTGGTTTAATATTGGTTTTAGTCACTGAAATATTTTGGGCTCTACCGAGGTCGTTAACTGATCTTTTTTTAGAACCTGTATTTTTATTATTTCATGTGATCACCTACATTCCAAAGTTCCATATGAATGTTTGGTCACAGTCTTAAATTAAGTAGTTTTGTGAAATGGATCTTTCTAATTATCCTTTATTTTTATACATTATAAATTCATTTTCATCACTAAAATTTTATTTCTCATCGTTTATAATTTGTCTGTTAAGTAATAAAACTTACAAAGGTTTTATTTTATTAATTCTTAGTTAGGGTTTGATAGACAAAACTCCTTACTATGAATTTTGTTTATAAATTCTTGCTAACTTGTGGGCATTCGACCATAATTCATAGTTTTTTTTTTTTTGTAATCAACTCTTCTAAAAAAAATATTTCCTTGTTGCAGTAAAATTTAGAATATTGGTATTCTGTTCAGTTTAGGGACAATTTATAATAATAATACAATTATATGTTTATATCTCTAGTGATATGCTATTTTTTTTATAGAATACAATGGTTTTGACCATGCTTATCAATATGAGATTTATTTTTAGAACAATAAAACCATATGTGCAACTTATTTGATAGTTTGTGATCCTTAAAAATAGTAGCAACTTTCACTTCAACAGGGAAAAAAAATCAATAAATAAAATAGGTTTCCTCACTACTTATTTGTTCATTATTTCATCCAGCCACAAAATTACGTTAGAAAAGAGTGTTACAACCAACGAATGAGCACTATGACTGCACATGAGGACTCCCCCTGAGAAAGTTTCTTCCCATAACAATTACTTGTCAATGACCGAGTCTAGTCTATACAAAGGCATCACAACATCTCCACTCAAACCTAGGAATTTAGACTCACTAGACTGTCTTAAGGATCCCACAAGCTGCCCACAAAATCATGTATACTTAAACTGGATGTGCCCTACCAACCTTCAACAACGTCTTGTTTTAGGTTTCGAATTTTGAAGCTTCAAATCCTCTCTCAGACCTCCTTCAATGAGGTACCAAGTTTCCTTTTCCTCATGTTTTCTTCCCTCTCCCCCCTTGGCTCCCTTCTCCCAACTGAGATTATTTATCTCTAGGGAGAGGAATAATTGTCTTAACTATAGGGTAAATGAAACTGTCCTCATAAATTTTTCCCATAACTTTCTGGCAACCCATAGCTTATATTATATTTATAAAAGAAAATCAATTACATAATAACATTTATGTTTTTCCTAGGCCTTTACCTCACCCACAATTTTACCAAATCATTTACGCTAAAACAAATATTTGCAACTTTTACCGAGGGGTGTTTCATCTACCTCAACTTGAATAAGACATTTTTTTTGTTTTTGGTTTCAGAGCTAGCCTTCCCAATAGGCTAGAATATGGCTCGCACATATAATATTTATCATTTAGATAACCTCTACTAGGTAAAGTGTCTATTGCACTTACCCTAGGTAATCTACCATCTTTGCAACATGTTTTTCTTTTGTTCAATAAAAGTACATAGAGGTCCTATCTAGATATTTTCACCACATTCGACCTACATTCACAATCATCCAGGCTATCGTTAGTTTCCATCAATTAATATCTAATAAGAATCTTGATCAGGTGCTAAGTGTTAACCTAAAAAATGGAAGTTATTATAATCGATTGAAACCTGAACGACCGTGAAGTGCTCATCACCAAGAATATGGTGCAATCCATTTCATCGAAAACCGAATCCGTATGAGGAAGAAAAATCCTCTTATTCATTTTCCTAAATAACTAAATTTTTTGCAGAAATGACAGAATGATGACATGGAAGCCTAGTTAGCAAAAAAAAAAAAATATTCCTAGAATATTCCTTCAATTCATCCAATGACACTATGAAAAGTGTCACTTTGGGACTAGTTGCTAAGCTGGGTGATTTTTTGCGTTTATTGACAGTTGGGATGAGTCAATGGGAAGAGGACGCGTGGTGCAGCCAAGGGCCGCCGCACGCCCCCTCCCAAAGTTAAAATTACAAATTATGTTAAAGTTTCATATATATAGATATATATATATATCTATATATATATATATATATATATATATATATATATATATATATATATATATATAGTTTGGCAAAATTTTATACAGAGGTTGGGCGGATATCGGGGTCAACCCCATCACCCCCCCCACACAAACCACAATTCATACCAATAGACCATGCTAAAGTTTCTTAACATAGTATGTCGACGAATTTTATTTGTGTTAATGTAGTTTTCATAGTCGGGCAGAGGAGGGGGCCAACCTTGCGAGCCAACCCCCTCATACATATGACCTATGTGTTATGACTGTGGTGGGAACACTCAACTACACACGCTTAGTGCACATAAAATTCACTTAATTACCACTTAAACCATGCTTATATCATAATTGAACCACACTTATCTTAGTGGTGGATTTTGCCATTTTCGGCAGAACTCAAACAATTAGAAGGATTAACTCGAGTTCTCTCTAGCTTTGGAGGAGATTTCCTAGGACAAAATTGGGCTCAGGAAGAGGTTATACTAGATGATTTGGGCATTCTGAGCATGTTGGAGTAGGTTTCGAGAGAAGTAGAGGATTGTAAACAATTTTTTTTTTCCATTTTTATCTAATATAAAGGCCAAGCCATGAAAGCTAGACCAAGGAGATGTAGCCCAGGAGGGGTGAGCTCCTTCATAAAAATATTGTGTTAATGGATCATTTGATGGTTTTTTTTACATTTTATTGCTATTGTTCAGTACTTTGTTTTAATGTTAAAATTCTCATGAATTTAACATAGAACTTGACACAAATTACCTATTTAACACTCACAAACACCATAAGTAAACCTATGCACATGAAGCAAATGATCAACAATTGTTTATAATTCTAAAGATGAAATTAGCAAAAATAAAATACCATTCAGATTCAGATGAAAGTGCTATGAGAGCAAAGGTTATTTTCTTGATATTTTCTTGAGATTTGTGCAAGTATGGTTTTAATGGTTGCAAATTTGTGATGCTTATAGCGTTAAATTTGTAGAGAGCATAAGGGAAATCATTGGTTTTTAGTCCTGAGGTTAGGAGTAGTAGAGGGAGAGCCACAAGTCCATCATTTACACCCAAAGTTTCACTCGCAACTGCACTTGAAGCACCTCAAGTTTTATCTCTAGCTGAGATTCAAGAGAAACAAGTTGAACCAGAAGCTAAGCTTCAATCCATAACCATCATGTCAGGTGTAGGAGAGATTGGAGGTATTTCAGAAGAGGAAGCATACAAGAAGGCTTTCTATGATCTAACTGAAAGGGTTAGGATGCTCTTTGAATAGAGGAGCACCATGATGGTTGGAGACATTTATAAGTCTCCACATGGAGAGGGAACCTCAGAAGACAAAAAGGATGAAGAGAAGGATTCAATAGGTAGTAGAGGAAAGAATCCGCCATCTCCACCATCTTCATGATCATCCTCATCATCACCATCACCATCATCTTCCACTTCCACAACACAAACCACCCATACTCACTCAAAAATTCGAAAAGGAAAACTCCCTTACTTAAAGTTGATGTCAAATCTGAGCTTCCAATGCATAATGGTGAGGTGAATGGAGGGAAGCTGGATAATTGGATTTTTCAATTGGAGGTTTGTTTCAGAATTCAGAACCTTACAGAAGATGAAATAAAGATTCAATTGTCTTCCTTGAGGGTGGAGGGATCAAAACTTGTATGGTGGGAAGAAAGAACTCAAGAAGAGATTAAAAACCACGGTAAGATCTCAATGTCTTGGTCATATGTTATTTTTTTCCATTAAAATGAAATTCTATCCTCTAGCTTACATGAAAAAATCCATTATGTACTAGCAGAATTTTAGACAATTGAAAGGGAAAAGTGTGCAAGATTATACTCATGAATTTAAGAGAAGAGCCCTTATTTTGGGTGTCAATCTGTATTCTCAAGAAACTTTGTTAAAGTATATTGGGGGTTTGCAAAATTATCTTAGACATACTATTCTCATGTTAAATCCCACAAACTTAGATGGGTTTGTGTTCAAGCCACACATCTAGAAGCAAGAGGGAAAAAGAGTGAAGATGAGAAAAGTGATAGTTTCTTTGAGTATGAGGGTAAAGGAAAGGGAACGTTTAATGGAAGAGGAAAGAGAAATAGCTCTATCAAAAAGGAGAAAGAGAACTCACATGTAAACATTTTTCGATGAATGGCTGTGATGAAGACCATTGTTGGCAACTTCATCCACAGTTGAAGCCATAAAAAACTTAAAGCCAAAGAGAAGGGGAAATTTTTTGCAATCATTGAACATGACTTAGGTTCAAATTCAGGAGATGTAACCAAGGTTACAACAATGGGTTTGAAAGGTAGGAACATAAAGAACACTAGTCCTTCAAGTTTTTTCAATGTAACTCAAGATGAAGATATAAGAATTGAACAATTTCATATTAGAGTCGTTTCTAAACATACCAAGTTAGACACACTATTTGATAGTTGTTCTTAAGCTAATCTGATATCTGAAGACTTAGTTAACAAGCTAAACTTTGAAACTATTATACATCCAAGACCTTATCATTTAGGATGGATATGAAAAATACAAACTTGCAGGTAACAAGGAAGTGCATTCTAAGGTTTGCAATCAATTCAAACTTTCTTGGTGAAGTTGAACATGATGCAGTACTACTTGAGATTTCAGGGATTGTTTTGGGAATTCCTTATCTTTATGATAGAAAAGTGTTATTTCATGACCATGAGAATAAGTATCACTTGTTTAAGTATCTAATTGAGCACATAGTTAGAGTGCATAAGAATAAGAGAATTTTGTCTCTTATACATGCAAGTGAAATAGAGAATAGTGAATGCAAGAAAAAGTTTGACTTTGTTAATGATGAAGCATAGATATGTTTTGAATGAGACTTTTCAAAAAGATGCATCGAATGAACAAGTTGATTTCATTTAAGTTTTATATGCTTGTAATAAGATGTTTCAGGACTCTAACATGTTTCCTTTGAAAGGAGGTAACCAAGATGTGAAATATTTGCAGTAGTCAACATCAGTGTTGAGCAGTGTTGGAAACAAGATGTCAATGAAAGAGAGAGAAAAGGTCAAAGAGAAAGTGCCAAAGCAATTTGAAAAAGAAGCCATAGGTTCCACAAATAGTTGTTTTGGTTTCAAAAAGGTACATGGCAATGGAGAAAACACTTGGTCAAAAGTCGATGCAAGTATAAAGTAAGATCAACTAAGAACCACCATGACGATAGTGTTCAAGGTGAGGCAGTTTTCAAGTTTCCTTTAATTGACGAATGAGGCGAGAACAAGTTTGTTTCTACAAGGACAACTTGTTGCTATGAAAATTTGGGGAAATTGCAGCATGATGATCTCTACAACAAGAAGAGAGGGTCTCAAGAGTCAAGGAAAAATATTAGTTTTTGTGAAAAGCTCAAATTGATGAAAATGGAAAATTTTAGTGGATTGAGACTCGAAGGGTGAGGGAATTGTACCCTCATCCACATTTTCAGTATTCAAGGACCTTTTGGGGTCCAAAAGGCTTCACGTGGGGAGGAATGATCAGGTGCTTAGTGTTAAGATAAAAAATGAAATTTCTCAAAAATCAATCGAAACCTGAATGACCACGAAGTTCTCACTGCTGGAAATTCATCACATTTCGTTTCATCAAAAACCGACTCCGTATGAGGAAGATAGAGCATGTTGTTCTTTTTTCTAAACAACTAATTTTTTTGCAGAAATGACAGAATGATGACATGGGAGCCTAGTCAACAAAAAAATAGATTATTCTTGGAATATTCCTTCAATTTGTCCAATGACATTATGACAAGTGCCACTTCAAGACTAGTTTCTAAGTTGGGTGATTTGCTGCATTTGTATTGGTGGTTGGGATGAGAGAATGGGAAGAGGATATGTGGTGCAGCCAGGGGCCGCCATGTTCCCCGTCGCAAAGGCCGAATTACAAACTATGTTAAAGGGTTGAAAAAATGTATGTTGGAAAAGTTTTATACAGAGGCTTGGTGGAGGCCAAGGTCGACCGCGCGACCTCCCCCACACAAACCACAAGTCATAGCAATAGAATGCGATAAATTTTCTTAACATAGTATGCTAACATATTTTATTTGTATTAACACAGTTTGCATAGTCGGGCGAAGGAGGAGGCCAGCCCCGCGGGCCAACCCCCTCATACATATGACCTATGTCTTATGACCGTTGCGGGAGCGCTTACCTAAATGTGCTTAACGTGCATAAAATTCACTTAATTACCGCTTAAACCATGCTTAAGTCATAATTAAACCATACTTATCTTAGCAGCGGAGCTGGCAGAATCCACCATTTTCAGAGGAACTCCAAAAATTAGCGAGATTAACTAGTGTTCTCTCCAGTTTTGGAGGATATTTCCTAGGCCAAATTGATTGAGCCTTAACTTATGCAAAATTTGACCAAATTTGGCTCAGGAAGAGGCTATCCTAGATGATTTGAACATTCTGAGCATGTTGGAGTAGGTTTCAGGAGTAGTAGAGGATTTTAAACATCAATTTTTTTCCATTTTGAGCTAAAATAGAGACCCAAGCCATGGAAGCTCGACCAAAGAGATGTAGCCAAGGAGGGGTAAACTCCTTCATCAAAATATTGTGTTAATGGATTATTTGATGGTTTTTTGTTCATTTTATTGTCGTTGTTTAGTACTTTGTTTTAATGTTAAAATTTTCATGAATTTAACATAAAACTTGACAGAAATTACCTCTTCAATAGTCACAAACACCATAAGGAAACCTATGCACACGAAGCAAATGATCATCAATTGTTTATAATTTTGAAGATGAAATTAGCACAACAAAGCTAACAGTCAAATTCAGATCAAATCTACACATATATATTCAATTCAAATCCTATCACACACATTACCTATTGTCACTTGTGTATTGAATAACGTCTTTAGTATAATTCGTGGCTCTATAAGGCTCTCCATCTTGCACTCTACAGGAGGCATCATTATAACTCATTATTATTAGTCTTAATCCCTTCTCCTTAACCAACGATTGTCTCAAGTACAAAGGACTCCATTACATGGTTCTATTGTAAATTCCATCTCATGGACAATTGATATTGTAAATTCCACTTCATCTTAGATTTTTTTTTTAATCAAACTTTACTAAGCAAAAAAGGGTAAACATATAAATTGTGTAGCGTTATATCGGATGGTTCTCACCTTTAAAATATTACATCTACTTACACGTCCTAAAGTTATATCCTCATGTAGCACCATCTAATAACGATGATACTTCCAAAACCTTGGCTTCAACATTAAAGTCTCTTGGTGGTCACATGGTTTAGCTTATATAGTTTTACACATATAAAAGGATTCACAGAAAGGATTCTCAAGGTTCATCAATTCAATATCTCTTAGATTCAATTTTAAACTGTAAAATTTAGTAGAGCCACTTTATATCTAACATCTTATTCCACTACCAAGTGTTAATCATTATTATATATATAAAGTGTGGCTAGGATTAACATAGGTACATTTCTGTGGTTTGTCAAGGTTGTTGTTAGCTTAATGAAATTTCATATATTACATAGGTCATTGATAACGCGACTAAGCTAATGTATCACCTTGGTTGATGAACCGAGTGGTCCATACACTTGTCTCTCTAAGCACCGTTGATCTACGTTACTTCAATTAGAGGTTGTAAACTATTAGGGTTGGTTATGCGGTAACTACTCCACCACAACTCTCCTCCTCTACGGCTCATTTGCGCCTTGCAACTTGGGTTGAGGGTTTCAAAATTACCCTGATTATTTCCATATGGTCGAAAGACTCCTTGAACAGCTGAGGATTCGTCGCTCGCCCAATTAAATATTGAATTCCCGCTTATTGTGTTGGGTTTTCTCTTCCGGACTAGCATTGCTCAGATCTTGGGGTATCGAAGACTGTAATTTGCACCTGTTAGCACTTTCTCAACCACTCTTAGTACAATTTGACGAATGGCCCAAGTGATTGGTTCCGTTATATAAGTAATATTCGGGACATCCTTCCTTACTAGCCTATTATCAAGCTGAATTTTCTTCCTGCAATTTTTACTCATAAATTGGTCTCCAATTCAAATTTTTCTTGTAGGCTTCTTTGGAATTTTCTCTCAGCGAAGGTACCTGCGTGGAATGATAACTGGGTGAATTTAGATATAGGATAACCGAATATACGTCTATTCTAATTTTGTTGTTTGGCTTAATTGTTCACACTGTTATTATTCTCCTAGGTTATCAGTGGAGCTACATGAAGAGAAATTGAGCCACTCTGGTCAGTTTTCCCCATTTGACCTTCCCTTCCGCTGAACCTTTGTTTTTCCTCTTACCGTAATGTATTAGTATATTCTATTAATTCCTCTCTCTTCTTTTACCGGGTTACGTTGATTTAATGCAGGTAATATTTCCAGGCAAATTTAGCACATCGTTTAGAAATTCTTGGTTTCCCTCTCAGATCTTCTTAACAGTCCGCTCCTTTGTTAATTTTACAACTAGGGTCGCATTCTCCTTTAGGGTTTCCAACCATTTAAAGAAATATTAGGTAATAAGGGGTCGACAGAGAGATAAGTTTCTAATTCGTTAGGTTGATTTAATGCAGGTAATATTTCCTGGCAAATTTAGCACATCGTTTACAAATTCTTGGCTTCCCTCTCAGATAATCTTAACCGCCCGCTCCTTTTTTAATTTTACAGCTGTGGTCGCTTTCTCCTTTAGGGTTTCGAACCATTTAAAGAAATATTAGGTAATAAGGGGTCGACAGAGAGATATGTTTCTAAGTCGTTCATGTTTTTCTCTATAAATAAAGGAAAGGCAACAACCACATCATATCAATCGTAGGAATTTCTGCATGCTGGCAACATTGTCACGATAGACTCGGAATCTGAGACTTAATTAATAATAATTCAATTCTATGGTAAAACCCTCGTCTCTTACTATAAATTGTATTATATATTCATAATTTTTTTTGTTCGAATATAGTCAACCTTTCCAATTAGAGTTTGTCTTTTATTATGTACATGTATATACAATCAATACCCTTCGTGAGTTTTTTTTTTTTTTTTTTTAATCTTTTTCTCGATAATTCCCTGGTTTAATATTGGGCTATGTTGAGGTCGTTAACTAATATTTGTTGGAATTTCTCATAATTCCAAACACACAAGGAGAACACAAAGTCTCTTCTGCAACACAGAGATTCAATATGGAAATTTCAACTTCTGGACAGAGATGGCACAATTTAAAAACTATTTCATTAATCAAACAAACTATTATAAAATGATATTGTTCTTCCTCTCTAGAGGGATTTACAAAAAATGTCAAAGACTGCTACAGACCCAGTGCTCACTAAAACTTCTTTGTCTCTCACAAATCGCACATACTGTGCTCTGTTACTGTGTTTTTCTTTTTCTCTGCCTGCGGGCTTTTTCTTTACACATCAATACTCACATTGCATTAACGATATACTATTTGGCGCATTATATATATATATATATATATATATATATATATATATATATATGGCGCAGCAAAATATAAAACATTAGCAATCTATATATAAAAATCTAATGTGAAAACCCTTTCTCCTGTGTGGGTCCCTGTGGAGGCACCCCTCTATGGGTTTAATGAATATGTGTCGTGCCCTCGTAAACAATCTCCACCGTTGATCTCTGGGTCAACGAACCAACCATGGTCAATTGCGGAGGCACCCAGCAATTCTTTAAAAACCTTTGAACTACCTCCGTAACACTATAATTCTTCCAAAAGAACTTTGAACTTTAAACAAAATTTTATTTGCACGATATGCGAGTGGAGCCCACATTGCAATCGACGATCGGCGGATCATAGTTGCGGGTGGTTTGGACAATAGCGAAGCGATATGCGATGTGCGATGAGCGACATCAACGATAAAATTCAGGGGTGGATCGATGGAAATTTTTGTGGATAGGCAGACTGCGATGTTGCGATGTGTGATGGTTGCAATGAGTGATGTGGGGACCACATCGCATTGATGCTTCGACATCGGCGGTTGACAAACATAAGCTATTGGTGGAGGAATTTGTGAATGGCTTTGTCAGAACTGCAAACTGCTCCTCTGTTCTACAATGCTGCAAAACAATTTCTCCATTATGCACCAATTCTCTGATATAGTGAAACTTTGCATCTATGTGCTTCTTTCTTTTGTGAAACACAAAATTCCTTGATAATGCAATAGCTGAGCTATTGTCACAATAAATCACTGTTCCCTTTACTGGTTCTTCACATAAATTTCTCATCATCCTTCTCATCCAAACTGCTTGACACGTTGCTGTTGTAGCTACCACATATTCCGCCTCTGCTGTAGATAATGATACAATAGGCTGTTTCTTAGAAGCCCATGAAATGGCTCCTGAACCCATATGAAAAACATAACCAGAAGTAATTTTCCGGTCATCAATACTTCTAGTCCAATCACTGTCAGTATAACCAATTAATTTTTAATTTTCTGAAGTAGTATACAATACCGTACTTTTTAGTTCCTTTCACATACCTCATAATTCTCTTTGTTGCTTGCCAATGTGCATCCTTTGGCCTCTCCATAAATCTGGAAATCAAACTAACAGCATGCATAATATCTGGCCTAGTTGCAGTCAAATACATAAGGCTACCAACTATGCTCTTGTACAAGCTTGGATCAAAATCCTTGCTACTGTCATCTTTACTCAACTTCAATCCCATTACTGTGGGAGTAATCGCTGCCTTGAACTCCTGCATATTAAATCTTTCTAAAACTTCATTAACATACTTTGCTTGTGAGATAAAAATCTCATTTTCATTTTTTTCTACTTCTATTCCTAAGAAGTATCTCTACAATCCCATATCAGTCATTTCAATTTCATCTTTCATGACTGTTTTAAAATTTTCAATGAAGTAATTATCATTACCTGTGAATATCACATTATCAACATATAAAACAACAATGAGCATCTTACCATCTTTTTATTTGATGTATAATGTGGGTTCACCTTCACATTTTTCAAACCCATTTTCCAGTAGATATGATTCTATCCTACTGTACCATGCTCTTGGTGCTTGCTTCAACCCGTAAAGGGCTTTCTTCAATTTGAAAACTTTGTGCTCTTGGCCTTCTTTCTCATAGCCGAGAGGTTGTTCAAAATAAACCTCTTCCATTAACACTCCATTTAAGAATGTTGATTTTACATCCATTTAGTATACTTTCCATTTGTTTTGTGCTGCTATGGACAACACTGCTCTCACTGTTCCCATTCTTGCAAATGGTGAAAAATTTTCTTCACAGTCTCTTCCATACTGCTGCTTATATCCTTTGACGGCGAGTCTGACCTTGTGTCTTTCTATCTTTCCTTCAGCATTACTTTTGGTCTTGTAGACCCGTTTTACTCCAATGACTTCTTTCCCTTCTGGGAGATCAACTAAATCCCATGTTTTGTTCTTTTCTATTGCATTAGTTTCTTCATCCATTTCTTCTATCCATTTCTTATCTTTTATAGCTTCCTCAAAATGAATAGGATAATCAACATGAAAATATAAATAAAATAAGGAATTCATACCTTCATTTGTTGCTTCTTTCTCATAGATTCCATTTAAATTTCTGAATTTGGTTCCTCTTTCATTTGGTGTAGCTGTGCTTGAAGTAGCACTCAAATTTGCTCCATGTGGTGTGCTTGGAGAAGCACTCTCATTTCTTCTCAAGGGTGTTCTTACTCCTCCTTGAGCTGTCCCTTATTGTCCTTGTGTTGGTGGAGGTGGTCCTACCGATGAGGTATTATTTTCAGCCACATTTTCCTCATCTTCATCATGAGATAAACAACTTTTAACATTGACTATTTTCTCAATGATTCCATCCAATGCTTCCTCTTCAGTGAATTGCACATCTCTGCTTATAACAAACTTCATAATGGATGGGTTATACAATATATATCCCTTGGACTCTTCACAATATCCAAGAAATATGCACTTCTCCCCTTTACTGTCCAACTTCTTCCTCAACTGATCTGGAATGTGTGCATAAGCCACACACCCAAAAAATCTCATGTGGGTGACTCCTTGTTTTCTGCCACTCCACGCTTCTTCTGGAACTTTGTTCATTACTGCTTTTGTTGGGCATCTATTTAAAATATACGCAGCAGAATTTGTAGCTTCTGCCCAATACTCATTTGGCAAATGTTTTTCCTTTAGCATACTTCTCACCATTTCTATTATGGTTTGATTATTCCTTTCAACAACTCCATTTTGCTGCGGTGTGTATCTTGTGGTAAACTGTTTGTGTATGCCATTTTCTCTGCAAAAACGAAGAAACTCTTTTGAGATGTACTCACCTCCTCTATCAGTTCTAAGCACTTTGATATGCTGCCCACTTTGTTTCTCTACTAGAGCTTTAAAGTGGCAAAATTTTTCAAGAACTTCACTCTTATATTTCAGGAAATAAACCCATACTTTCCTTGTGAAATCATCAATGAAGGTCAGCATCTAATTGCTGCATGAAACTCATGATGTTTGCATCGGCCCACACAAATCTGCATGGATAAGTTCTAAGGGTGCTTTCTCCCTTATGCTCTTTCTGTATGGAAAGTTTCCTCTGTGTTATTTTTCCAAGATGCAACATTCACATAGGCTGTCCAGTTTCTCAATCAATGGTAGTCCTCTTACCATTCCTTTTTTTGCGCAACAAATTTAGACCTCCGAAATTGAGATGTCCAAATCTCAAGTGCCATAACCAGTTCTCATATTTCACTTCCTTTTGAAAGACCTCTTGAGTTACAGCTGCTAGATTCTTTCCTTTTCCCTTCAAGTCTATATTGAGCTTGAGTGGAAACATTCTATTGCTGGTCATTTATATTTCAGCAATAATTTTCTTTCTTAGAGGTATGTCCATTATTGTGCACACATCATTCTTAAAGAATACATTGTAACTTTTTTTTATGAGCTGCCCAATGCTCAAAAGATTACACTTCAAGCCAAAAACATAGCACACGTCAGGCACAAATTTTTTCACCATTTCTTGCATGGATACTTACTTTGCCTTTTCCCTTGACAGAAATCTTAGTATCAATTCCTGTTGTTACTTCTGATTTAACTTCTTCATCAAGATTGGAAAAAATTGCTATGTTTCCAGTCATGTGATTACTGCAGCCTGAAGCTAAGAACCATACATCATCCTGCCTATATTGTGCTACATTACATGTTAATAGCACATTCTTTGGGTTCTTTTCTTCTCTTGCTACATTATCATTCTGCCTATTATTCATGTCATTTTGCTTTTTCCTACACTCATTGGCATAGTGCCCATATGTTTTGCAATAATGACATTGGACATTGGATTTGTCATACCTTTGTCCATGAGCATGTTGGTGTCCACCTTCCTAGCTACTGCTTTGGCATTGGCTGTGATTTTGATTGCTGCTCCTTCCATGAGTATGAGAAGGGTTGTTTCTTCCTCCTCTATTGTGGCTTTTGCCTCTTCTTCTTCCTTTTACTTGACCTCTTCCTCTTCCAAAAGGCATCTAGGTCTTGAAGGCATGCTCCAAAGATGGGTTTACTGACCTTCCCAATATTTGTTCATGAGTCATCAGTGATGCATGAAGTTCATCAACTATGAACTTTTAGAGATCCTTTGTCTCTTCAATGGTGGTTACAACAACATCAAACCTTGAGGGTAGGCTCCTCAATAGTTTCTGCACCATCCTTCTTTATTCAAGTGTTTCTCCATGTGACCTTATCTGTGTGACCATCCCAATCACATGTGTGAAGAATGAGTCTATGTTATAAGACTCTTCCATACAGAGAGTTTCAAAATCTCTCCTCAGCATTTGTAGCTTTGATATCTTCACCTTCTTTATAACTTGATAAGCTATCTTGAGAGTATACCATGCATCCTTCGATCTCTTAGCTGCTTCTATCCTTGGAAATACACTCTCATGTACTGCTTGATAGAGAAAGAAGAGGGTTTTAGAGTCCTTCTTCTTATTACTCTTCAATAAATCCTTCTTTTCCTGTGTTAAGGCATTAAGGGTCTGCTCATCAACTGGTTCATCAAAACCATCTTCTACAAATTCCCATAAGTCCTTTGAGGCAAATAGGGCTCTCAATGTAATGGCCCAATAATCATAGTTCTTCCCATTGAATTGGGGAAGCTGAGTATTTCCAATACTCATACTGGTGCTTGGTCCAGCCATTACTTATAAAATGAACTCTGAAATAAACTTGATTGTGGTTTTAATAAACAAACTGTCTTTCTTCTTTAAAAGACAAAACTTTGTCTCTGATGACAGTTCTTTTTAAACAAAACAACAAATTTTTTTGAGAAATACCTGGAATTTACTTTTTTTGGGCTTGCTGGAGTTCTGCTGGTGAAATGCTACAACAAATCCTTCTTCCTTTAGCTTCTTTGACACCTTTAAAGAGCCTGGATAAGCTCTGATACCATGTTGGAATTTTTGATAATTCTGAACACACAAGGAGAACATAGAGTCTCCACTGTAACACAGAGATTCAATATGGAAATTTCGATTTCCGGACAGAGATGGGAAAATTTAAAAACTGTTTCATTAATCAAACAAACTATTACAAAATGATAGTGTTCTTCCTCTCTAGAGGGATTTACAAAAACTGTCAAAGACTGCTACAGACGCAGTGCTCACTAAAAATTCTCTGTCTCTCGCAAATCGCACATACAGTGCTCTGTTACTGTGTTTTTCCTTTTCTCTGCCTACGGGCTTTTTTTTTCCACAACAATACTCAGATTGCATTAACACTATACTATCTAGTGCATTATATATATATATATGGTGCAAAAAAACATAAAACATAAGCAATCTATATATAAAAATCTAATGTGAAAACCCTTTCTCCTGTGTGGGTCCTTGCGGAGGCACCCCTATGTGGATTTAATGAATCTATGTCATGCCCTTGTAAACAATCTCCACCGTTGATCTCTGGGTCAACAAACCAACCTTGGTCAACCCCAGAGGCACCCATCGGTTCTTTAGAAACCTTTGAACTGCCCCCATAACACTATAATTCTTCCAAAATAACTTTGAACTTTAAACAAAATTTTATTTGCACAATATGCGAGTGGAGCCCACATCGCAATCGGCGATCAGTGGATCATGGTTGTGGACAGTTTGGACAATGGCGAAGCGATATGCGATGTGCGATGAGCAACATCGGCGATAAACTTTGGTGGTGGATTAGTGGAAACTTTTGTGGATAGGTGGACTACAATGTTGCGATGTGCAATGGTTGTGATGAGAGATGTGGGGACCGCATTGCATCGGCTCTTCGGCATCGGCGGTTGACAAACATAAGCGGTTGGCAGAAGACTTTGCGACATGCAATGTTGTGATGTGCGTTAAGTGCTATCGGCATTGGCACATCGGCGAATAACAAACATCGGCACAAAACATAAGTGGTAGGGTAGAACGGTTGAGCGCGATGTGTGATATGCGATGGTGGTAGGGACCACATCGCATAGAAAAATCGGTGGTGTATGTTTATGGTGGTATTGACTCTCGTCCATTGCAATATGCGATGTGCGATATCGCAACAATGCATCGCTCGGGACTTCACATCAACAAGACACGGAAAATAAAACATTTTGCAATTGCGATGAAGGGGTGACCACAGATGATGTGGCCCATTCAAAACTTAAAATACTTGGTGCATTTTAACAAAAACTTCTCTATTTGGTTGTTGAGGGCTTAAAAGCCCGATTTGACTATTCTTTAATAACACTATTGTTGCGTGGTTTGAACCACGATTTCCTTCAATTCTTCTGCAAAGTGGGTTGCACCCATAACAATTTAATTCATCTCTACAATGGTGACTGTGGCCCCATAAACATAAATTCTTCCTTACTGCTTTCTCTATCCCTTTGTTAAATGCACAGAAATGTACACTCCCCCTGTTTGTGCTCTATTTTCTACTTGCATGGGGTACGGAGGTGACTTTAATATTTTCAACAATATTTTGACATAGCCTTAGCTGTAATTACTAACAAATAAAGATTAATTCAATATTCCAAGTTTTTAATACACTTTACCATGGTGAAAATCCCATTTTCATTCTTAAACTCAGAACGTTTTATCTTTCTGTATTTAAGTGGAATTAATTAATTCTTAATACAAGTATGGTTAACAACCATAAGAAGACACCCACTTTTTTAAGTTCAAATCTACTAATTCGACTTTAATAAAAAAAATAGAATTTCCAATATATATATATATCTTGCGACCCACAACTGTTGTCCATGCATCTTTGCGAGTGACCTATCCACTTTACATTCATCCAACTGTTTTCGCACTTCAATAAGCACGATGTTTAAGATTTCCTTTACATGTGAAATAGGCAGTTTTCAAATGTGACCTGTCCACACTTAAGAACTACCGGACATCTTTAAATTTTACCACTTACCATTTTCAATCGCGTACGAAAAACCGCTTGCTGTTTTCCTAAACCATACCACTGTTTCTCATACATTCAATTCATTGTACTGGGTGTCTAAATATTACTTACGTTGTGTCTTCTATTATGGTTCCATTACCACAATACGAGATTATAAGGCAACACACCATTGAAATCATGAAGAATAGATATTCCTCCACATCTACTCTCCATCATTAACTAATGCAGTAAAACCTGAAAATGGGTAGCCGCAAAACACCGGATAGATCAAGCCAAATGTTATATCAACCTGCAGATCTCACTGGTTTATACATAACATTCTTCATCAATATTTCACTTCACTGTCTTAGCGATGCCACATGATTTATGAATCCAACCTTTATAAAGGGTTCCCTAAATGCATAGTTCTGAAATTCAGGAAATTCCTCCAGCTATGAAGGTGTCCAAGTATATTTCGAATTTTCAGAGCACGCAATAATTACTTACCAATTTTCAAAGCAATTATTTCATTCTGGAAAATATTCTTTCAATATTTGATTTGGTTGGTAATGACTCTCATTCCCCAACAGAATGAGCCTTTTGGAAATACATCATGAGGGAAACTAAACATAATGCTTCAATGTTTCTCCTATATTGAATCTCCCTCAAAGAAATTTCAGAGATGTCCTTACTCCAAAACTATAAATTTATGTAGATGTTCTATGTTTGACGCAACTTTACTTTTCACTATAGCAATCACATAAACAATCAAGTAAAATGCAGACCTTTAGAAGAAAAACTAGAAACAGGAAAATGTGGTGGTGTGTTATGGCAGTCAACATGATGCTTCAAACAACAAAGTCTTCTTGGTCAGCCAAGCCAACATGTGTCACAACAACCCTCAAAACAACCACACGGTCAACTCAAAGTCAACCCCATAAAATTCAACGTTGTCCATAAAATTCAACGCAGGACAACAGCAAGAAAGTCAACGTAGCTCAGTCTTCGGTCAACCTTTTGACTTCGGTTGAGGTGCCAATGTGTACGACCTTCCAAAATCGAAGTCTCCACCAATTTTTAGCCTCTTTGGACCATGTGTTGACCAAAGTCAACGCTAGTCAAACTTGCGTGGAAACCCTAGCTGCAGTAGATTCATCCAAACCCTAGCTACAGTAAATTTGTCCTTCTTCCCACGTGTGAACCGAAACTGCTTCCAAGGAGCTCGTACAAAATCAGAAGAGGAGATGATGTGTGAGGATGAGATGAGTGAAAAAGTCCTCCAACATTGAATCTATTTATAATAATCACTGAGGTGTGTGAAACATCTCCTGGGGGTGTAAAACCTTAAGGCCGACCTGCACATATTTGAAATTATTAAAAATAAATTCAAAATAAATGTTCTTCTCATCAAATTAAGATCAATTTTAGATCGATCTTACACCTCTTCGAAAGAGGAACCCAATAAAAATATTGGTATCTTAATCTAAGCATCACAACGTGGAGCTTGGACCTAGTTTTCCTATTTTAACACTCCCTCTCAACTAGGGAGAACTCCTCCACCTGTGTAATGAAACATCCTGCGTCATCCCACCGTAACTTACTTTGCTGGCCTCTTTATTTCACAACAGAAGTCGGTTAGTCATAAAGACATCATTCCCCAACTGACAGATTTAGCCGAGAGGTCTGAAACCACTATCAGAATCACAAAGAGTCTCATACCAACGCAAAGTTGGTTTACCTGACCCGGAGTCAATTGGAGGTCTGAAACCTCACTATACTTGATCCCAGATCAAGTGGTTGGAGCATGCCATCCTAGATAGAGAGTACGCAATCTATGATGCATCCATTATTCTTTGCTACTAGTCTCTAGCTTTTCCCACCTCATTTTCCAAATGAGAGGTACTTCCCATGAGCCCTAAAATCAATGGGTAGGATGCATACGGGGCACAAATAATGAGAGGTGAACCAACTCAATAATCACGGTGGGGCCCAAGCACACCAATAAGTTTCAGTAAGCCTAGCCCTGTGGTTACTTATAGCTCTAAGAATCTATCCCCAAAACCCCTCAAAGCTCCCAGAGCTCATCATCCAAAAGGACCCACATCATTGGGTCGTTCCACGATACTAAGAATCTCACGAAAGGTTAGGAACTTGACCTTCCCCAGGGGCTTAGTGAGAATATCTACAACCTCCTCATCAATTCCTATATGATCGAGCCTTACGGCACCTTGCTGTACCATATCCCAGATAAAGTGGTACCTGATATCAATATGCTTGGATCGATCGTAGAACACTGGATTCTCAAACAAGTGAATCCCACTCTGGTTATCACAGAGTATCATAGTGGTATCCAGCACATGTATGAACAACTCACTAAAGAGCTTTCGCAACCAAAATGCTTCACAACAGGCCATACTCGCTGCAATGTATTTGGCCTCTTCGGTGCTCAAAGCCATCGACTTCTACTTCTTGCTCATCCATGAGATTGATGTAGTACCAAGATTGAAACAACATCTCGATGTGCTCTTACAATCCACCACACTGTCAGCCCAATCTGCATCAATATATCCAAGGAGTGTCATGCTCCCGACAGTGTATCTCAGCCCATGGTTTATCGTGCCCCGAAGATATCTTAGAAGATTCCTGGAACCAACCCAGTCAAAGTGATGAGGCTCAACCATCTGTTGACTCAAAGTGTTCATTGCAAAACATATATCTGGATGGGTGTTCACTTAGAACATCAAGGCCCCTAGGAGTTGATGATACTTAGTAGGATTATACAATACAGGCCCAGCAGCGCTACCACTCAACTTCTTGAAGTTGAGCTCCATTAGTGTCGACACAGACTTGCAGTCCACCATACCAAATATTTCCAGAAGCTTCATAATGTATTTTCCTTGAAAAGGGGAATTCTCGCTAGGTCTCTGCTAGACCTCTAGGCATATGAAGTAGTGCATTAGTCCTTCATCTTGAACTTAGCAGCGAGCTCCCTCTTGCACTGATGAATGAGAGGGTCAACACCTGTTAGGAAGAGATCATCCACATACATCACTAGAATGAGAGGCTTTCCCTTGACAATATTGAAGTAAAGTTTCGGATCAACATTACTTCGAGTGAAACACAGCTTCATAAAGTAGCTATCTATCCTCTCGTACCAAGCTCTGGGTGCTTGCTTAAACCCATAGAGGGCTTTCTTCAGCCTGGAGACATGGGTGTCCCAATCCTGGACTTCAAACCCCAGAGGTTGTTCCACATATACTTCTTCCTTTATTGCACTATGCAGAAATGCAGTCTTCACATCCATCTGAAGAAGACTCCATCCTTGCGTAGAAACAAGGGCTATAATAGATCGAATAGTGTTATATCGGGCCACAGGTGCAAATATGTCATCATAATCAATGCCTTCCTTTTGAGAGAAGCCACGAGCAACAAATTTTGCATTGAAATTTTCAGCACTTCCATCAGATCCATGCTTGATCTTGTAGAGCCATTTCAAGGTGACAATTTCTTTGTCCTTCGGTCTTGGAACCACATCCCAGACATCATTCTTCATTATGGACTCATACTCTTTGTGCATAGCATCCTTCCAAACATGATGCTTTATGGCTTCCTCAAAAGATCCATGCTCTAATTGTATAATAATACTCATGGCTGCTAGATGCCCTTGGTATCTACTCAGCTTCTTTCTTTCACGAAATGTCCCCCTTGGGGCTGCATGTCCCTCAGGAT
The DNA here is from genome assembly GCA_034641835.2 of Pinus albicaulis. Lineage (NCBI taxonomy): Eukaryota > Viridiplantae > Streptophyta > Pinopsida > Pinales > Pinaceae > Pinus > Pinus albicaulis. The sequence continues at coordinate 226,135,450 of CM076569.1, forward strand.
CCTCGAGAGTGTCTTGAAGCCATGATGGTTTCTTTCCCAGTGAAGGAGGTGGTTCAATCGGGCCCATTGGTCCTTTAACATCGGGCATCATTTCATCCTTCGGTTCCTCTTGATTTCTAGGTCTTGCTTCATGATCTTCCTCAGATCTCGGAATATTGACTACTTTCCTCAAGTAAGTATCTTCGTGAAAGGTGACATCGTTGCATATCTCCACTTCCCTTTGACCAGGCACATAGGCTCTATAGGCCTTCAAAGTTTCACTATAGCCCACAAACATTCATTTCTTCCAAGAAGCATCCAACTTGCTCCTCTTTTCCTTCGACACATGAAAGTAAATAGGACATCCAAAAACTTTAAAATGTGAGACGTCAAGTTTCTTACCAGAGAAAAACTCTTCATGAGTTTTGGATTCTAGAGTGGAATGCAGGCATCGGCTTTGTATGTACCCAGAAGTGTTCACATATTCTCCCCACAGAAACTTCGGCAGACCTTGGTCACATAGCATGCCACGGGCAGCTTCCATAATGGTCATGTTCTTTCTTTCAACAACACCATTTTTCTCAAGAGTATAGTAGTTGTGGTATCCCTCTTAATGCCAACTTCTCTGCAAAAGTCCTTGAAGTCGTTTGTCTCATATTCAGTGCCATTATCAGTTCTCAAAATCTTAATCTTGAACCCTGACATATTTTCCACCAAGGATTTGAAGGTATAGAACCACATGAAACCCTCATCCTTCTTCTTTAAGAAGTATATCCAGGTTTTTCAAGAGAAGTCATCTATGAACGTCATATAATATGAACATCCTCCCAAGGATGTTATAGGCAGCATAACTGATAGATCAGAATGGATCAATTGCAAGACATCAGATGTCTTTGTGACACTTGAGGGGAAATGTCCCCTTGTATTCTTTCCTTCGGCACAACCATTACATACACCTTCATGATTATTTGAAAAATCTGGCATCCCTGTCACTACCTTCCTTGCTTCAAGAAGGGATTTGTAGTGAAGGTGTCCAAACCTTCAGTGCCATAGTTCAGTCTATCAGATAATATCTCATGTCATTTCTCCCAATGGACTTCCTCCAACCTAGTAGAGTGTATCAGCTCTAAACCCAATCGAGATAGCTTCCTTGAAGCTCTTCTTCCACATGGGCACCTTTCCATTAGTGAATGCCACATTGAAACCTTTGTCTTCCATGGCCGATATAGACATAAGGTTCTTCTTCAAATTTGGTACGTAGAGTACATCCTACAAGTGGAGGACTTGACCTTGAGACAAGTGGAGGGTCACATTCCCTATCCCTTTCACGGGATATGTGCCATTATCTCCAAGGATAATTTCCAGATTAGTATCCTTCTCAACCATACCAGAGAGTGCTTCCTTGAACCCAGTGATGTGTCTTGAGGCACCACTATATATCAACCAGACAACCATAGTGTTGTTTGGGGATGCAACAGAAAGGGCAGATATAAGAAAGTATTCATTTCTTTTATCAACAACCTGTGATTCCTCATACCTAGAGCTTATTGACCTTTTGAAAGGTTGATCAATTCCACCCGAGGGAGCCTTCCTCTTTCCCTTGGACTTGGTGCTCCTTTGATTGGCATTCCTCCGGTTGTTGTTGCTATCATCACCATCGGGAGAATCCTCCTTGAAAGGACATTCTCTGGCATAGTGACTAGGCCAATGAGAAGTGAAACACTTGCCCTTCTTTCCTTGGGCCCCTAATTTTCCCTTGTTCTTTGGGCCACTAGAGTTCTTCCTTCTAGAATGATCAGTGTATGCCACATTTCCTTCATTTCCATGCTCCTTCATTCTTGATTCTTCCTGAATGCATCTTGATAGTACTTCGTCAAAGTCAGGTATCACATTATTATTTAGAATGGTAGTGTTGAACACATGCCATTCAGATGAGATCCCTCCAGGTGCGGTGAGTACCATCTCTCAATCAGCTATTGTCTCCCCAATAGCTATCATATTGTTCCTGATTTCAATCAGCTTCAGAAAGTATGATTGAACAAACTCATCCATGCCTTTCTTCAAATTCTTCAATTGATTCTTGAAGAATAGTACTTGATTTTCATTGTTGGCCTTGAACATGAGGATCAATTTATCATACATTTCTTTGGATGTGCCCAACTCAGAGATGTAAGCCACTAGGCTTTTATGAATGGATTCATTGATCATCAGCTTTGCTTTGATCTCCCCCTTCTTTACTTTCTTTTGGAAACAACAGTAGCAATGGATGGAGGCTCTTGGATTTTACCTTGCACATAGTCCATGACATCTTGGTCTTCCAATTTGAGATCCAATATCGTCTTCCAAGCATGGAAGTCATCCTTCCTAGTGAATTTGTCATCCTCCTTGAAGCCATAGTTTCTGGAACCCATTGTCCTCTTTGGTGATTGCTACAAATAGGGCTTGTCTTCACCCTAGCTCTGATACCATGTAAATTTATGTAGATGTTCTATGCTTGATGCAAATTTTCTTTTAATTACAATAATCACATAAAAAATCAAGTAAATGCCGATAGAACATACCAGAGGATCTTCAGAAGACAAACCAGAAACAGAAAAATTTGGTGTTGCGTTATGGCAGTCAACATGATTCTTCAACCAAAAAAGTCTCCTTGGTCAGCCAACCCAGCATGTGTCACAACAACCCTCAAAACAGCCACACGGTCAACTCAAAGTCAACCCCAAAAAGTCAACATAGGACAGTAGCAAGAAAGTCAATGTAGCTCAGTCTTCGGTCAACATTTTGACCTCTATTCTTGTACCAATGTTTACGGTCTTCCAAAATTGAAGTCTCCACCAATTTTCAGCCTCTTTGGACCATGCGTTGACCAAAGTCAACGCTGGTCAAACTTGCGTGGAAACCCTAGCTGCAGTAGATTTGTCCAAACCGTAGTTGTAGTAAATTCATCCTTCTTCCCACGTGTGAACCGAAACTGCTTCCAAGTATCTCGTACTAAATAAGAAGGGGAGATGATGTGTGAGGATGGGATGAGTGAAAAAGTCCTCCAACGTTGACTCTATTTATGTAAATCACTCAGGTGTGTGACACATCTACTGGGGGTGTAAAAACTGTAGATTTGTCCAAACCCTAGTTGCAGTAAATTCATCCTTCTTCCCACATGTGAACCGAAATTGCTTCCAAGGAGCTTGTACTAAATCAGAAGAGGAGATGATGTGTGAGGATGAGATGAGTGAAATATTCCTCCAACATTGACTCTATTTATATCAATCACTAAGGTGTGTGACACATTTGCTGGGGTTGTAAAAACTTAAGGCCGAACTGCACATATTTGAAATTATTAAAAATAAATTAAAAATAATTTTTTTTCTCATTAGATTAAGACTAATTTTAGATTGATCTTACACCTCTTCAAAAGTGGAACCCAATAAAAATATTGGTATCTTCATCTAAGCATCACAACATGGAGTTTGGACCTAGTTGTCCAAATTTAACAAAAACTTCTCAACTTTCATGTTCCTATAACAAAAAAATCAATACCACCACCTAATTCTGGTCACATTCCATTGTTATTTCATAATAAAATGTATAAATAGAAAATGTTACTAATTTCTCGCACAGGCTTAGATCACTGGTATTTGCAGAGATTTTGGACTTTGTTCCATCAATTTTATTTTGCATAGGGAACCCACAATTTAATTCGATTAAATTCGACTCCTTAAGAACACACAGTCTCATAAATTCAGAAATCCTGTAGCTGAGATATATAATGACGAAATTTCCTTTGATTCTGCCAATTTTAACTGTACATAATATAACTCAATAATGAAGGTTGAGCTCAGAAGTTGAGTTATTTATATTGATATTCAATATTTACATAGGAATTTTTCCTTTGGCCATATCTTCTGTATCAATAGCCTTTTCTCTAAATTTCCCATAGGCTCACAAAAAAACTCCTATCTCTTAGTCCTGAATCTCCCTGTCCAATGCCTTGAGGCTTACAATTTATACAATTGGATTCTAAAACTAAATTTGGTTTAGATCCACTATATCCTCAATCAAATATTGAATATCCTCTATATCCTAAATCCTAAATATCCTTTATATCCTAAAATATCTCTTTTATCCCTTAGGATTCTCATAAATCCCCACGTACATGAAACCAATTCTAATTTAATATTTACAATTGATTCTCAAACCTCTCATATTCTATTTCGAGAATATTTAGAAAAATCCTCTCAATATTTAATTAATCCTATTTTAAAATCACTCAACTCCAAACAAATCATTTCAATTTTATAAAAATACATTTACCCCCTATATCTATTAAATTAAAATTAAATTGTTGAGCCAAATGCTCCTGCATTAGACTCCTAAAGTAGAAATTTATCATGATCTCCTAATCAGGTGCTTCCAACCTTTTCCTCCTAGATCCCATACTTTGTTTTCTAGTCTCTCCTCGGTTGTTATTTTTTGTTGTTCTCTAGGTCTCCATACTTTATTCTGCATCTTCCCACTAGCTATGCTTTGACAATATGTTCTTGTCTTTCCCTTCTTGTTGTTTCTTTGCTTTCTTGCTAATGTCTTCTTCTGATACACCTTCATCATCAATCTTCTTATTCTTTCAATCTCTATGTCCATATTATCTTCTGACTGGTAACCATTCTGTCATTTTCTACTTCCAATTTTTGTTGCAAACATTTTTTTCTAGACATCGCTGCCTCCCAAACTTCCTTAATATCTCTTAAGATATCTCCCTCTACAACATCCTTCTTCTGCTCACTACCTGCAAATTTATTTTCAAAAAATAAATTATCTTCTAATTCTTTAACTATAGAAACATACTTGTTCATCCTTCTTTGTACATTAGCAAGCATAATCAAATTTGGCAAACTAATATATTCTCTTTTCTCTTCCACAACTTTAGATATTTCCACTTCTGTGTCTCTAATTCCTTTCTCTTGCACAAATGTTTCCAGAAAGAATTTCAGCCATTCCCTTTGTACTTATTTTATTTCAAACATATTAACAATATGCTGCAATTTAGTTTCAGCATAACCTCTTTCTTCTTCCTTAACGACCATCCATGATTGTCCTTGACCTCCTTTACTGATTCTGACAGTCAATTCAACTTCTTCAAACTTTGTATCTTCATCCTCTATCAGAATAGAATTCCGATTCTCCATCACTTTGACAGTTCTAAGAGTCTGTCCCACAGTCTTCTCTTGGCCAATTAGATAAGCCAACTCCCACTACAAGAAAAAAGCACATTGGTGAGGGTCATGATTGTGACGGACCTTTAAGGTCCATCACCAATGTCACATATGGTGATGGTCATTAAAAAACCATCACTATAAGTCTATATAGTGATGGTCCTTTATGGTCCATCACCAAAGAAATTTTCAATGACACTTTTGGTGACGATTGTTAAAGGCCCATCACTAATTCTCTCTTTGGTGACACTTCTAGTGACGAACTTTTAATGACCCTCACCAATGCTCTTTTTGTTACTTTTGGTGACGGTCAAAAAATGTCTGTCATCATTGATCACTAAAAACCGTCACTATAAGTGTATATAGTGATCGTCATTTATGTTCCATCACCAAATACATTTCACTTTTGGTGAGGGTCGTTAAAGGCCCATCACTAATTCTCTCTTTGGTGACACTTCTAGTGACGAAATTTTAATGACCCTCACCAATGCTCTTTTTGTTACTTTTGGTGACGATCAAAAAATGTTTGTCATCATTGATCATTCCAATGATTTTTTGATGATGCTATGTGCATGTTAATATATTTTTTGTCAAAAGATAACGATTTAATACCATTATTGTGGATAATTTTTTATAATATGTTCAAGGCCATAGTGGTTAGGGTTAGTCATTTTTTTAAGAAGTAGTAAGACTGTATCATTTCCCTCAAGTAATGAATAGTCGAATAGATATTTCCTATGAGTCAACACATGATTCATATCTATTAAGTTTATTATCTATAAAATTCCATTTAGATAAATTTCCACTATTGTTTGTAGGAAATATATTATTTAATACATAATCGAGCTCTGACAGTTCTATTAATGGGAAAGACCTAACAATCCTCAACAATATGGGCACACCTTAAATTAATGCTTTGGCACACACTAACATTTCTTAGCACCCCACATGTCTTGGAACATATTTATACCTAGAACATCTTGTGACGACACTAACGCCCAAGCACATGGTGGCATGCACTAGCACAACATGGAACTCTCCTAGCATGTGTTGGCATGCTGCATATAGTCTCTAGCATGCCCTGGAACACCTTGGTTGAATGCATTTACATGCATTAGCACTTGGCACAAAATGCCACTTGACATGTATTGGGACCTATTATTAGTGTGCCTAGCATGCCCCTTTTCAAAAAGATAAAGTCCTGACTTATTAACCCTCTTATTGGTTCTTCCTTTTTTTTCCTTGTGATGGCAGTGTGGGTGCAGGCGTTAAGGAAAGCCTTTTAAACTTGCTTACAATTGTTTCTAACTCTGGAGGAGTTTGATCTTGTTCCTTATGATTGGTTTCATTCATCAAATTTATGAAATTTGATAAATGAAATGGACATTAAAATATCCTCTTTAAACAATACCAATCCTTTGTAAACGATATTACAAATCTTTCGTTATCATTCAACTCACTTCAAGCTAATGTTAAGACCCTTCAAAAGTAAATATTTTTACTTTTCAAACAGTGATTTAAGCCTTTTGCAACATAACATTAGAATGCATTTTAAATCAACCTTTTAGACCCTCTCGGAAATATATTTCCAAACTCTCAGCTCTTAATAAAATTCTACTAAACTAACATTAATACCTTTGGAAATATTAAAATTTAGAACCCTTCGGAATCAAACTTTAAACACCTTCAAAATGGTTCCGGACTTCAGAAATCTTAATAAAAGTCTATTGGAATAAACATCGGTTCCATAACTTTGTGTTATCCCCGATGTAACTCTTAATGCGAATACCGTTGGATCTCCAGCGCCTAAGATCGAACGACAATCACGTTCAAATGACCCCAAAACTTTATCAACCAATGTTATGCGAAATGGGTGGTATTTCACCTGTGACGTGTCGTGTTATGACTGGATCTCATTCCAAATGAGTAAAACTTCCCACCATCCAAAAGTGGTGCGGTTTCTCCAAAACCACTTAACCTCAAAGCTTTGGTTTAAATCATGCTTAAACACGATTTTTCACCTGTTCTTTGTTCAACTTCAATTCCGCCTAAAAATATTCTTTCACTGTATAACTAAATAAACAGAGACCTATGATCACTACCGATCTTCAAGTAAAACCCCGAATCTCTTCAAATTCTCGATTTCGATCACAAATAAAGAAAACCAGAACTTATTCGAATTCTCCCAGTCTTTTATATAAAGGTTAATACACTCAATTTATACACAGAGAAAATGAATTTAAATGGATTTTCGAAGGGGGTGAACCTCTAGGAAATTTCCAAGTAACACAAATAAATAAACTCTATAATTTTATTCAAAACAAAGATCAGATTCTCACAATCAATTCTTCTACAGCCAACTCCAAATTCCTTTGTTCTAGAGGTTACATTTTATAGTTTTGTTGCAATGCAACTGACCTCCTTCTGAGGATCGAATTATTCCAGTTTAAACAAAACTCCTAATTACAACATATCTTCCTAGATTTCATCAACTAAACCTAAATAAGCTGAAAAAAATCAAAATTGTTCAACCTCACCTAAATTTTAGTTCAAGCTTATCTATTACAGAATAAATTTTAAAAAATTGTTGAGGGATCCAAACCTCGTAGAAAAACTGACTTTCACCCATCAGTAAATGAAAATTTTGAACCTATCTAGCCACAACATGTGAAAAATCTTTCACATTGCTGGCTAAACTCCAATGCCCTTGCATCACCTTGATACGTATTGACATACCCTGGCACCCTACGCCACATCCTCAGCACCTAGCATGTATTGGCATATATTGGCACTGTTAATTGCCACATGATATAATTAGCACACCCCGGAACTCCCAAGCACACTTTGGGAATTATTAACATGCCTTGATATTCCCTAACATGCCTTACCAATGCTTAGCATACCTTTTCACTCCCTCCTTGGCATGACAACTAACACTGGCCATTAACATTAGTCTCTAGTAGTACACGTTCCTTGTATTCATTAAATTCCATGAATTTTTACCCAGTGCTCCCTTAATTTTTTTCCTAGTACTCCTTAACACTCATCAACATGCATTATCACTCTCTAGCACACCTTAGCACTCTTAAGCATTCCCTTCCACTTCATAACATGCATATTATTAGTCCCTGACACATATTGGCGCTTGGCACATGTTGGCGCTTGGAAAGCCTTAGCATGTATGGAATACGTTGAGATGCCTTGGCATGATTTAGCATGGTTTAATATTAAATTTATTTCTGATGATCAATTGTTGGAAAGTAGATGAGAAGCAACAAAGGAATACTTGGCACTTAGAATGCACTAAGAATTTTCACTTGGCACCTATTGCCGCCTAGTGTTAGTGTGCCTAGCATGCCCCTCTTGGAAAAGGTAAATTTATGACTTATTAACCCTCTTATCTGTTCATTTCCTTGTAGTTTAGCTTTTTTCTCCCTTTTGTTTTCTTGACAGTCCCTGACACACATTGACACACCCTTGCACATCTTGACATGCCTTATCACTTGGCACATCTTAGCATTTTTGACATGTATTCCCACTATCCCGCACATCAAGGGGGTGAAGAGAGATGTAGTCCTAAAGTAGTTCGAGTACGAGGGCCGAGTAAGGGTTACTAAAGGGAGGTCATGATCATCCTCCAAGAGCAAGATCCTCATGTGAGGGTTCAGAATAATGTTGCATACCTTAATGGTCAGTTTGTGCGAGGAAGTAGGATGGCATATTGTTGGTTCTCTTCTGGCAGATCAAGATTAAGATATGTTTCTCATGAGAATCTGGGCATGTGATTTCAATGGTGTCTTTGTGTGAAGGCCACATCAAATTTTGAAATGTTGAATTTTTCAACAAGAAACAGTGAGATTGGAAACCAGAAAGGAAAAAAAAAATGCACCCACACTGGTGAGGAATTTTGATGCACCAGGAGTGAGGAATGTGGGGCGTCTAATTTATTTTTCCCTTAAATAAATTGGACAATAAATTATAATTTCATCTCATAACAACTTGTGTCAGTTGATTAAGTCGAGATGACTGAGTTAGCTCAAGAAATTCGAGTTGAGGGTATAATATGAGGCATCTAGAGGGATTCCAATATTTTTTGGGTCCAATTGAAGTTGATGCATTAGTGGGGTGCAAGTGTTATTAACTCAATTAAATGAGTTAAAATCAGTCTAAATAGTTCTAACTGAGTGATGAGATAGTGAGAGGTCCAGTGAATTAAATTAGATTTAATTCAAAATGAGTGATCAATCATATAACTGATAATTCGTTATGAATAGTTGCATGCATGTCAGTTTCAAGGAATACCCAGTTGAGACAGAGGTTAAAGGGAACATAACTATTAGTTGTATTTAGAGAAAATTTCCCATGTGAAATTATAAAGTCATTGGGATGCCATGATGGATTACGCAATCAAGGAAGATTGATTTTCATAATTAATCAGGAGTTAATTCCCTAGGAATTTCATGAGCAAGGAAGGCTGAAGTAAGGATGAGAATTGGCTAAGTACTAGACCAAGTTTTCCTAGATCAACGAAAGACAATTGACAGAGTGTTGGAGAATCTCATGAGAGATCAAGCATTGTATTATTTAATGATTCCTTGACTTAATACACAATAGAGATAGAGGGGTTTTGATTAGTTGCTTTCCCCAAATACATCATGTTGTTGTCTGATTGATAATTTATTTCTCTTACTTATATGTGATTGTGCGATCATGTTTTGTTTCCGTAAATTGTAGGAAGGATTCAGTATCTTGTTTTAGAAGATTACAAGATCAGATTGAATCTCATTGGTTAGATTTTATACATGGTATCAGAGCTGGAATTTTTTGGGCGGTGATGTTGTAGAGAATATATGAAGATTTTGGTGTAAAATTTTTGAAAATAAATAGAATATTTGGATTCCTTGTGAAAGTCTACCAAAATGGAAAAAAAAATGGTCAAATCGGAGCTCAGATGAGGGAGATATCATCGATTTAAAATCAACTCTTTTTTAAAAACTTTTTGTAACTTCAAGATAATTACACTGTGCATGAGTCAAAAACCTATATGCACTTGAGGTACCAGATGCATGCAAAGCTTTGGGGAGAAAGGTAGAAGTTAGAGACTTGGTGGTTTAGAGGGAGCATAAATTACCTCTCAATATGCATCCTTATGAGAAGAAGTCTCAGAATGTTGTGGAGTAGCTACCACAATTGGAGAAGTAGAGAGGAGACCGAGTAGAATTCTCCATTCAAGAAGAGACCTCCATGAGGGGGAAATTTCGAGCCAGATGGGAAGAGGGAGAAACCATACCTCGAGGTGTAAGGCGGGGTTATGTGTAGACATAATCCCAAGATAAGAAATTTGAGCAAGGTCCATTGAGATGGCGTGTCTCATGGATCGAACCTAGGTACGAAGATCCCACAATACATCAGTAGTAAAAACGATCAGTTGGATTGATGTAGTCATATGTCAGCAATATAGAAATTAGAGTGATAGATGTCAAATACTAGCGCACAAATAGAGTTAGCAACAGTTCAAAGGGCACAGATGTAGATGTCAGCAGCAGTGCAGAGAATCCAGTACTAGACATGTGCAGTAGCTAGCAGCAGTTAGAAGACTCTAATGATAGATGCATTATACTGATTTAGTTGTTCAAAGGCTATTCAGTTTAAAGATTTGCAGGTGCAAAAAACACTAGAGAAGTGTAGCATGCAGAACATTTCAAAGGTACTGGATGGGGATAGATTGAATTCCTCTCTTTTTGAGAGGGAGTGTTGAAATTTGCAACAAGAAACAGTGAAATTGGCAACTAGAAAGGAAAAAAAAAATGCACGCACACTGGTGAGGAATTTTGATGTACCAAGACTGAGGAATGTGAGGAATCTAATTTATTTTTCCCTTAAATAAATTGGAAAATAAATTGTAATTTCGTCTCATAACAAATTGTGTCAATTAACTAATTCATGATGATTGAGTTAGCTCAAGAAATTTAATTTAAGGTGATCGAGGTGGATATTGGTGGCAACCCACCTATTCCACTTGGGCCCTCGTCATTGTCTCTTTCAGTTATTTAGTTTCCTTAATTATAGCACAATTTAATATTTTTATCAGTTTTTCGGGTCCTGAACTTTCAAAGTTGTTTTGAGGCCCCAAACAATGTTTTTTGGGCATGAAAGGTTTGGTAATTTCATACAAATTGTATTATCCATTGTAGTCCTCAGAGAGATATTTCTAACGAGGTGTCATGTGCATCAAACGAATATCATATGACCAAGTTATGATCCTGGGAAGTTGGCTACCCAACTAACCCCAACGAGGCCCATAAACTCTTGGTGTTACATCTCCTCAGGACAGGGTTTTGGTTTTTTATGGTTTTATCTTATTTTAAATAATAAAAATACCCTTGATCCTTATTGTAACACAGTTCAGAGGAACATAACTATCAGTTCTATTTATAGAAAATTTCCCATGTGCAATTATAAAGTCATTGGGATGCCATGATGGATTATGCAATCAAGGAAGGTTGATTTTCCTAATTAATATGGAGGTAATTCCATAGTAATTGCATGAGCAAGGCAAGCTGAAGGAAGGTTGAGAATTGGCTAAGTACTAGACCAATTTTTCCTAGATCAGGAGGAGACAATTGGCAGAGTGCTGGAGAATCTCAAGAGAGATTAAGCATTGCGTTGTTTCATGATTCCTTGATTTAATACAAAATAGAGATAGAGGGTTTTGAGAAGTTTCTTCCCCAAATACATCTTCTGTTGTGTGATTGATAACTTTTTTCTCTTACTTATATGTGATTGTGCAATTGTGTTTTATTTCCACAAATTGTAGCAAGGATTCAGTATCTTGTTTTGGTACATGATTACAAGATCAGACTGAATCTCCTTGGTTAGATTTTCTACATGAAATAGAAGAGAGGGTTGATACCAACTTGCCTTGTGGTGGTTAGTAGGCCACAAGTTCTGTGATAAATACCAACATAAATGGAGGAGGGATTGCATTGTAATTTAGAGCCATAATAGAAGTCGACGCAGGAATAATATTGACTAATTTAACCCTAGTTTGAGGGTCGACATTGAGATCTGAATTTCATGTCACGATTCACTCAAATAAATTCCCAGAATCTATGGATCCATATGAGCTAGGTCGAGTCTCTTACGGAGGCAAGAGTCATGTTTTTTCTATGTGTGGATAGGTTTTTTTCTACAACAATTGGAAGAAAATAAATATAATGCCCTAGTTAGGACAGTTTCCTAGCATGTTTAGTTCATAAGGTATGACCTTAAGACTGTGACAAATTTGCATAGAAGAAGATGGGCTGTGACCCTTCGAGCAAGGTTTATTTCTGCAATAAAGACCACAGATCTGGAAGATGGTTTGCAGAGTCAGTATGTGTGGATACAATAGATCCAAAGGAGGGTGGAACCTGAGCAGAAGATTGAGCATGCAGAAGAAATGTGCCATATGAGGAATGGATTGACATGCAGAGGAGTTGATTTTGGTGGACTTTCCATAGAGTTTTAGACAAACATCTGAAGAAACCTATAAAAATTAGTAAATGGACTGTTAGTGGCTGTTTTTTCACCCTAGTTCAGTCATCTACAGATTGTTAGAAGTATAATAAGAGGAGTAGTTCATATTTGTTCATATATTGGACAAAAAAGATAAAATTGTCAATACACAAGAACAATGATCTTGAGAGGTTTCAAACCATTGTTAGGTGGAATATTTGAAGAGCCCTATATGAAGACAATATTGTGGGCCCTAGATCAGTAAAAATAATTGATTGTGGTTGGGCAGATTGATGGTAGGCCAAGTAAAATTGGAGGGTTGTTAGGTTACTATCAAAGAAGAGCCCTGACCCTTGTTCTGGTGAAGGACAACAAAATTGATAGAAGGGAAGGTGTATAAGGCCTAAGGATGTGTAGACTTTGAAGGACTAAAGTAACAATCAAGTGGGCCAACCAACTAGCCCTAGTTCACTATATTGTAGAGGATTTATTCAGTGAGAAGAAGGGTAGCCTCCATAGCCCTGGACTTCTCTTCTTGGAAATATAATATGGAAAAAGTGGGCATACCAAAGAGTTTTTCACAAATGGAATTGTGAACAACTTGTTACCACTCAAACTAGTAGTGGATCTAAAAGGGGTTCCTAATAGGGCAACTGCTAGGACAAGGGAAACAATGGAGTCTTAGCCCATTGTCACCATAGCTAAGGCTCCTTTCTCTTCACGGAATTTCACCAATAGGTGGAGTCCTGATAGTTTAGGAAGTCACTTGTAGAGTATAGGTCAATGAATAGGTGTGAAGTGACCCTCGAAACCCTTTCCCTAAGATAAAATAAAGAGTGGGACTTGATTTCCTTTTAAGCAAGGGAATTATCTTCTAGGGAGAGAGGAGGGGGATTGAAGGGTTGAGGGAGAAGAATAATACTTATGAAGGAAGTTCTCAATCCCTAAAATCCTTTGGGAACTTGGATTCCAAAATGGTCCTTGATGAAAGGCCTTTGACACCAAATGAGACCACATGGTGCCAAGTGGACCTAGCCCAGGTTAGGGGATGGAATTAAGCAACCAATGATGTTCCTATCCTATACAAGGTGATGGGAAAGTATCAAACAAATGTTTTTACTTCGATAGGTCAAATTGATCTTATTAGGTTCTATCCTTGGGAACACCTAGGAAAAAATTGATCCTAGAGCTAGGGCTTGAGGTATATGAAGATTCCATCGTCAGAATTGGCCCAAGTTGTGAGGAAAGTGAGGGCACCCAGCAATGCAGCTGCACCTAGGAGATAAAATTTTTCCTCTAGCTAGATTCCTGGGAAATTGTTGCCCTAGGTGACCTAATGGGGCTAGACCTAGGGAATGTGAAAATTTCTTAATCTAAGAAACTCTATTGCAGTATCTTGATTTACTTCTCCTACTTGAATTAAGTTACAAGTTAATTTCTGAAATATTCAATAGCTTAGCGAAGTAAATAGTAAATACAACTAGAAACCTACACATACAGATCAAATATTGAATAAATTTCTCATAGACAAAGTGACACACGTATTTTTTGGACAATTTCCCCAAAAAAAACCCGATGTGGGAAAACCGGTGCAACTAGCTTTGGAGGGTTTTAATTATTATGCAAAATCTAAGTACAACAGTCCTGGGCACCAAAATTGGTTCACACAACAGAGAAATAAAAACGAACGTAATATGTTGCTCTGAATCCCTTTACGTCAGCCTAACTGGCCTGCGTCGGCCTCTACGCTACTCAGTAAGGTCCTGCATCACACCTGAAGGGCTTACACTGCTCCTGCGCTGCCCTGACTAGGCCTGCGTCAACCTTGCGTCGCTCCTGCTACCCCTGCGGGGCTCTGTCTGGACTGCGTGGCTCCTGTTGCCCCTGTTTCTCTAGCTAACTGGAATGCTTAAGTAGAAAAAACATAGGTAAGAAAGAAGGCACTAGCCAAAGGAAACGCATAACAGTCAGGAAAATTGAAGAAATGAAATGAAAATAGATCAATATTCACAAATAATTGAAATAGCTCAATGGGACTAGAGAGTAAAAGCTTTGAGAATAGTAATAAGTGCTTATATAATCAGCTAAGAGAATAGAGGAGACTAATTCATGAGGTTAAAATGTTGTATAATTTTTGGCACAAGAAAACTGTAGAATTGCTAGAGTAAATCTCTGCAGGTACCATTAGTTGGTGATCATTGATAATCATTTCATTTCATCAAATACCTTGATGAATGGGCCTTACAAGCTATTTGCATAGACCATCACATTAAAAATCTAGTGCCTCCTCCTAAAATCCTCTCCTCATATAATCGACCACCATTACAGATGTTTACACCACATTTGGTTTAGACATTTAGTAGGTAGGTAGGGTACCCCTATGGTACTGGTTCCTCTCTCTTAAGTCCTATCCCTTGTCCTTCTTCTCTCTCCCTTTCTCTCCTCTCTCTCTCTCTCTCTCTCTCTCTACCATCCAATCCTCTCACTATATCCCTCCCTCTATCCTTCTTTCTACCCCCCTTCCATATTTGTGTCACTATCTCCCTCTCTTACCCTTCTCTACCTTTCTCACTCCTCTCCCTCTCTCTCTCTCTCCATTCCTTCTCTCCCCTCTCCTTAAGTTTATCTCCATCTCTCCCTTGTGACTCCCCTTGTCTCACCACCTCTATCAATCTATGTCTTTATTATTCCTTCTCATATATATCTAGAGTTAATATATATCATGACATATTGGGACCTACAATTGGGTTAATTCTGCCTTTTTGACAAGGTTAAAATGGTTAATCTTCGATAGACAAAATGTAGATCCAATATTTCATCAAAAAGGGGGAACCATACCCTATATTCTAGGCTATGACTATCAGTCGCTTGGCCTCTTCTTTGTCTCACATGAATGTAGTCTTGCTTGACTGGTACAGAAGAAGGTTTCACATTATCAACTATTTGTTTGGGACAACTTTTAGTTGTTTCAACATTGCTACATTCTTCAATATTATCCTTTAAACCATATTAGTCTTTTATACTCTCTTCAACTTTGTAGTGCTTTCCATTCCTCTCAGTCACATATGTTTCCTTGGTCTATTAAGGGACAAGGTCGACAACATTACGATGTTTTTGCAATAAACAAGGGTATTTCCAGGACACTGTCAGGTGGAGAAAGAGTATAAGAGCCGAATTTCTCAAGAATGTGGGACACTCGAACTTAAGATTTTCTGCAGTAGTCATGAGGTGTAGTCTGGTTATTAAGACTTCATTAGATGGCCATTCTCCAGACTTAAATTGTGTGACAACACTGTGGTTGAGTTTGAAACTGAAGATTGAGCATACATTTGGTTTGATTGCAATATAATTTTTCATCAATAAATGTAAAGCAATGGCTAAAAAATACTATTAATTAATAAATAGAGAAGACATGGAAACAAGCAACAATACTTACAAAATTGTTACATTAAGACACAAATAATAAGCAACTATTGTGCACAAACAGAGACCAATGAAACTATCGTCTTAACCCCTAACCCCTTAAACACTAATTCCCAACCCCTAACCCATTTAACACCCTAAACCTCTAAACCCCTAACCCATTCAACCCCTAAACCATAAACCTCTAAAGCCTTAACCCCTAACCCCTAACCCATTTAACCCCCTAAACCCTTAGTAAACCCCTAACCCATTTAACCCCGTAAACCCTAAACCTATAAACCCTTAACCCCTAACCCCTTAAACCCTAAAGCTTTAAACGATTAACCCTAACCCCTTAAACCCTAATTCCCAACCCATAACCCATCTAACCCCCTAAAACCTAACCCCATTAGCTCCTAACTTCTAACCCCTAAAATCCTTAACTGCTAAATCCCCTAACCCCCTAAACCCCTAACCTATTTAACCCCTTAAACCCTAAACCTATAACCTCTTAACCCCTAACCTATTAAACCCTAATTCCCAACCCCTAACCCATTTAACCCCCTAAACCGTAAATCTCTAAATGCATAATATTAACCCATTAACCTCTAAATGCATAATATTCCCTTAACCCCTAACCCATTTAACAACTAACTCATTATTCCCCTAACCCATAAATGCTCCTAAATAACCTAACCCCTAAGCCCTCAATCCCTAACCCCTTAACCCCTAAGCCCCCAATCCCTAACCCCTTAACCACTATCTCATTATTACCTTAACCTCTAAACCCCCTCTAACCCCTAAGCCCCTATTCCCCTAAGCCCTAAGCCCCTAATCCTTAATCCCTTAACCACTAACTAATTATTCCCCTAACCCTTATAATAATCCTTAAAACTCGTTGGGATTAGCCATTCCAAATGAGAGCAGCAGGTCTAGTTGGGACCTACAATTGGGTTAATTCCCCCTTGTTGGCAAGGTGGAATACCATGAGAAAAACCATGGGTTGCAAAAACCTCTCCTAAATTTACTATTTTATCTCAATTTTATTTTAATAATTAATTAATTAATTTCTTTAAAAACTCTTCCGGATAAATCACATAAAATTTTCAAGGTAAATTCCTTTCGAACCACTCATTGTGTGGTTCGCCATCAATGTTTTTAAAATAAATTTATTAGAATGATATTGAATTGATTTTTGAAGCTTCCTTTTAAATCAATTGTTGACATTACAAAGAATCACAGAGTGCACTCAACATCCATAGGAAAAACAATGGGCATGATATTAAAATGATATTTTAAGGCATAATATTAAAAATAATGTTTGGAAAAATGGAGGGTGGGAGCATTCATTTTTCTTTTAAATTTTATACCTCCAATTAAAATAACAATTCTCCCGCCCAAAACATGTGTTTTTGTTATCTCCCGCTGGCTTAGTAAAAAATTCCCTTTTCTTTGGATTAAACCTTATACTTAATGTGGAGCTACTTCTACCATATTTTCCACCTCTCATAGGCACCTCATGTTCCTAATTTGGCGCACATGTCTCACTAGGAGCCATATTCAACAAAACTTTCCCCACTTGACGAAGGAACTTAACACAAAATGGACCACTTATTCATAAGGGGGGACAATTGATTCAATGGAATACTAGTGACCACCCACTTGTTACATTGATTCAACATTATTCCACATCTTGGTAGTTATATTATAATGTTTTAGGTCTCAAACTTCTGGTGCCTTTTTTGGGCATTTCCCTTGCATTTTTGGCATTTGTCATAGGCTAAAGACACATAGTATGGATTGTATTGGTCCAAAAATTTTCCTAAATGGAGTTTGCATGCAAACGTTGTAGCCCCATGAAGTTAATATATCAATTAGCCTCTTTGGACCCACGTTATTTTTGGAACGCCATTTCCTAGGGCTAGGGTTTTGGATTTTAGAGTTTTTGGATCTTAGGACATCATACTTTATGTTCAAAGGTAGTTTTGACATCTTGTAATGTTTTCTTTTGATTAAGAGTAGTTGACACATCTCTCTTCATAAAGAAGCTACCTGAATTACACTTAGTGTGTATCACTTTGCAATTTATAGTTATTTTCTATTTCATCCATTTATAGAATTTGGATTTTGTTCTACTACTCTACTCTTTGCAATATCTTTTCTATTTTTCCATTTATGTTTTTCATAATAAAATCCCCTTCAAACCTCAGGTCTATCTATGGATTTTTTTTTAGTAGAAGCTTCTACCTTTGGATGACCATGGGTCCTAACATTTGAATATTGGAGCAAATTGTCAACTTTTTTATCGTTAATAACATGTGCTTCCTCATAAGATGTCATAGGTTCAAATTTAAAGGGGTAGAGTATGTACACCTTTGTAGAGTTTAGCGGACTCAAGTCCTTTGTCCTACGAACAATGAGATCACAATAAGGTAAGATCAAAATAAGAGTCCTACAAACAATTAAGGTCTCACTAAGGTCTTAAAAATATATTATTACTACTATATTACAAATATTAGCTCTATTTACCCTAGATTAACCTCAATAGCTATTTTTTTAATGAGAAAAAAAATATGCTTAAAAAATATAGAGTAATGCTCTAACATTTTTAAGTAATAAAATTTTACAACTTCTTGTATTTATTTTTAATATGACAAAACATATGTCAAAAAATTATAACATTTGAAATTTGGTGGGTGTGTTAACCATTTGAACTTTGGTGGCTTATCAATTGGAGGGAAAGCTAAGGCACGAGCACAGGGTTCCTGGAGATTTGAGGGTTTAGCAGTTTTGGCCATTAAACATTTTCGCGAAAACAAAGATTTCAGAGATTCTGTGCAGTGATGGTTTCCGAGGACCTTTAAACAGGAAGAAAGGAGGGATTTAGGCCGCCGTAAGTCTAAATTTAGGCATTCTGTTGTGCTTCACCGTGTTCTCAACTATATCCATTTATTGAAATGTAGACTCGTTCATCTGAGATTTTGGGGATAGTGATATTATTGTAATAATTTTGACTGGTGTTTTGTTTTGATCTTCTGTTATATTTTGGAACTTATATTACGATGTTAGATGTTGGAAGGTCCTTCAAACTAGGGCTGGCATGCCAAAAGCAGTAATGTCACATGACCAACCAGTGAGGTGCTTCAGATTGTGGTTGAAATTCTAGTACCTCTTATTTTTTCTTTTGAATTTTATCCAGAAGTTGTAATATGCTAGCAAGAACCAGGGCTGTATTACATATGGAAATAACCATTAATGAAGTTTCAGAGTGTGCTTCTAAGTTTTTTTATTATGTAATGCTTCATATGCAGGTTCTCTACTCGACATGGAAGCTTGACATGGAAGGATGATGGCACTGCTATTTTCTCTGTTAGCTGTGATAAACAAGCTAAAATGTGGCCATTGTTGACTACGGGCCAGCCAGTGACTGTGGCTATGCATGATGCACCTATTAAGGAAATTGCATGGATTCCAGTAATGAACTTGCTTGCAACTGGAAGCTGTGACAAGACACTTAAGTATGTATATGATGGTTTTATTTGATTCCATCTCTCTTTTCTTATTTATGTTATGAGGTTTCTTGTAAATGTTAGTGGATTTGTGACCTTATGAATTTTAAACCCATTTGAGCATAGTGCCAAAAATTTAATATATTTTAGGCTTTGAGTGAAATAGAAACTTCTCATCTGGCAAAGTTTTTTATAAAACTATATGAAATTATTTTTATAAAATTATATGAGATAAAGGGAAAAAGAAATTGTTAGATTAACCCAGGTCCTAGATTAACTAATCAACATTCTTCGCTTACTACCATAGCCTCGTACCTTTGCAAACCTTGTTAAAAACATAGACACCTTCCTTTTAATTTGGATTAGCATTGTATTCTAAAAATCTTCATATAAATTGTGTTGTCCATGGTGATAAATTTTAATGCCTAGATCTCCTGATTGTTGTTGTCTATCACTCTCTCCTTTTATTCTATGCACTGCTCCACAGGTACAGGACCAAAGGTTGATTGAAACATATATAACTTGAAGTTATTTAAGACTGCATCAACCTCTCCTCCAAACTTGAAGCAAATTTTGAAAGCTTCCTCAGTATTTTCATCTAAGGCTCTAGCCCTGTCGAGACATTTACAAGCTTCAGAAAAACATATTATTTTCTCCAAGTCACGAAGCTGAGGAATGTATACCCCATCATTAGGATACTGTATTTTCCATTGAATGATGTCATTTAGCATATTTAGAATATTCTCAAATTCTTCCTTAACAGGCACCATCCTCTTTATATAATCATCGAACTTAGGAGTTTTATCTTTGATGTCCTGGATATTCCTGTAGAATTATTTTTGAATCTTACTCAGTTCCTCTTGGATCTCAAGTGATTTCCCTTTGAACTCTTTAACTGATTCTAGTTCACCTTGCTGTTGGAATTCTAGCTCTGTAATTCTTTTCTTAGCAGCACTAAGTTCAAACTGAGCAACATAGACCTTTCTCTTCAGCATGGAAACATTATCACCTGTTGCTTGTGCCATGGTAATACTGGCACCTGCAGTCATCTCTGGAGCTGCTATTGTTTCATGAATGAGAACCTCCTCAGTGACAATCGCTCTACCAACCTTATCATTTTGGAAACTCTCCTGCTGACTTCTTTCTTCTTGTATTCATAATTGAATTTTTTCAATACTACTACTGGGTGAGCCATGGTCATGGGAAAAAATTTCTCCTTCTCCATTTCTTCAATCTTACATGGTTCAACTGGAGACTAAGGAGTGGGGTTTATCTTCGGAGATGATAGAATGCCAAGGTGTTCAATCCTTTTATCTTTCCACATAGCTTATTCCTTCTTCTTTTGCAGTTCCTCATCTATTTTCCTCCAAAGCTCTTCATCTCTTTTCCTTTTTTTTCCTACTGCTTGATTCTTTGTTCATTTTTCAAAGCCAATTATTTCACCAGGTCATATTTTTCTACTTTCCTTCTCAGTTCTTCTGCCTCCTTTGCTTCTTGCTCTTCTTCAATCCTCCTCTTGAGTCTGTCTGCTTCTTTCTCCAATGCTTCCTTCATCTCCTGCACCTGTTCCAACACCCTCTAGAGCTTTTCAACTTCTTCCTGGAGGTTGAAAATAGGTGAAGCATGGGTCTGTTCAGCCTTCTTCTAAGGTCGTTGATTTAGATTTTCTTTAACCTCAATGGATAAATAAGTCTCTTGAATATTTCATCATTAGTATCCCTCTCATGAGTATAGGACCACATCTGGTTGACAGTAACACAATGACTAATAATCAAATCTTCAGAATCATGTTTCCTGAATCTTATCTCTCCAAAATTATATGATTCAATTTCACTGGCCTCTTTCATGGCTTGGTTGCTGTGATAAAATACATAGTATCTGATCCTGATAGGAAACTTAGGCCATATTGAGCACTTTTCCCTCTTAAGAGTACTTGTCACTCGATGAGAAAATTTCTGATATAATATTTCCAACAGAACCGCTATGTCTAGAGCATATAAAGGTAGTAGATGAGGAGCTCTCGGTGCACAATCTCCATTACACCATTACACCTTACACCATGGGGCTCACAAGAGGAGAGATGAAAAAAAATAATACACCATCAATCTACTCTCAAAAGAGATGAAAACAATGCACCATCAATCTCCTCTTAGGAGAGATTAACATAGTACACCATCAATCTCCTCTGAAGAGATATGAAAATAGTACACCATCAATCTCCTCTTAGGGAGAGATGAAATTTGTACACAATTAATCTCTTCTTAGGGAGAGATGAAATTTGTACACCGTCAATATCCTCTCAAGGAGAGATGAAATTTTTACCTCATGATTGCAAGCCTCAGAACTAAATTCCCTAACCACATAGGTCTTATGGTAACCCAATGATGCTATCAAACCAATCCTCCCTCTCAAAGGGATCCTTATCCATTCTAGGCTTCTTACATAATCTTCAACCTACTCAAAAGAAGAAAGGTATCCATGGTGGATTTCAATACTTCTTTTATTTGTAACATCTAGCTATTCATCCAGCTTTAACCAAAGCTTTGAACAAAAGCGAACACCAACAACCTATCAATGCTATTTCTTTGCTCAACAACATATTCTTGCAAATTTTTCTTCATCAAGGAAGTAGCCATGGGCTCACAATCCATCATTCCACATTCTCAACAAGTATTTTATCAGACTCATGTAACACTTTCAATCAAATCCCTCTTACAGTAAAGAGGTTCTCATCCTTTGTGAGAAATATATCATCAAAACAGAGAGAATTTCACAAATTCGTCTTCAATAGATCCACTTATTCCTTCAGTACTTCACCCTCATCAAAATGAAAAGTAGTACATGGTGAGCCCTTGGGGGGAGGTGGGTGAGAATGGGGGGGTTGTCAGCACGAAGAGAGAAAGAAAGAAGAGCATGGTCAGCTAAGGGGATGGGGGAAACAAAAAAGTGATGAATTAAGGGGAGGAGGTTCTGGCTAGAGAGGACATAATCAAAAATGCTTGGTCCTCTACCGTGAGGCCTACATGTGAAAAAGCGGGAGTTATGAAAACGCGGGAGGCCATTAGGAATCCCCAACTCCTAAAATTTGTCCAAGTATAAAATATGTCAGACATAGGTGGTAAGGGGCCCCAACACATCATCAGACATCCCGTGAAATCCCACTGACCCTTGATCGATCTCTTAGATGCAGTAAACGTCCTCAAATTGATTCTAAAGAGGGATCTAGAGGGCTCTAGTGTGGGAGTTGAAGTCACCTAGAAGAATAACCTCCCCAACTACTGAATATTGGGCTATGTCGACATAAAAATCGACAAATGGGTCCCCGTTAGGTCCATTATGAATGGCATATGATGAAGAAGTAGGAGGGAAGTAACAAACAAAAATGTAAATGTCCTTGGGGAAAGGAGAGACCCCTCAAAACCATAGTATTAAAAAATAGAACCGGTGACTCGACCGGTGGACCTAATGAACCGGTAATTGGACCGAAACCAATCTAACTGGTACTGGTCAGGTCTAAACGAACCATTTTTAAAAAAAATACATTAAATAATTATTTTTTAATAAAAAAACTATTTTTAATATTTGCAACCATGATTCCAAGCCAATAGAGATAAAATATGTAAATTTTTCTCATTTATATACCATGTAAAGGTGAATATATCAAAATGGAATTATGGCAACGAGTGAAATATATATCATTGAAAAAATACATAAGCAATGAGGCTCCAAATGACCCATAAAGTCCAAAAATAATGCTACAAGCTATGAGCATTGAGTCCATTGGCCTACATAGTATAGTGACAATCTACTACAAATCTACATACATGATATTACTAAATTCTAATTAATGATAAACATTATCACTTGAAAGTTTAAACTTCTAATCATGATCAAAGTTCAAACTCAGTTGGTTGAACTTGAGTCTCCCGACTCTCGACTACCAAACTTTGCAATTTCTCCAGTAAAAAACTTCTCTATTGGGTCAGTGACTTGAGTCTCAAACTTCTTAAGGTATTCTGCCCTAATATTCCCTATTACTTCATTTGGTGCTCCACATGGATTTACATGGCCTCCTATCCCAACCAAGTGTTGGTTGAACCTGTAAATACCCCCTCCTGCAATAGATTTTTGGCAATATTTGCAAATCATTTTGCTATCAATCATATCACAATGAGCCCATGTAGTATCCTTGCCTTTTGGAGGCATGATGGCTACTAATTAGCTCAATAAGCAAGCCTCAAACTCTATGTTGTTCCACTACTCCAGAAAAAACTCAACACTCTCCAAGCTCTTAATCAAACAGACAAAATCTCCAAATGAGATGGTGTGAGACAAATGAGAGGCTACCCCTGCTTATAAAGGATTGGAGAGGGTCTCCAAGATAGCTCCAACTCCAACTCCAAGCCTCCAATATCACTACTCCAACAAAAACTCAACACTCTCCAAGCTCTCAATCAAAATCAAAAACTGCAAATGAGATGGTGTGAGACAAAGGAGAGGCTGCCCCTACTTATCAAGAATTGGGGAGGGTGTTTTTGGAGGAAAACAACCCTCCCCTTCCCTCAAAATCAACCCTAAACATCCTTGTTGGCCGTTCGTGGGTCCCTATAGAAACTTAGGTGTTGACCGGTCGATTAAAGATGGAACCGGTTGATCATCACTGGTTGATCAGATTTTTAAGCTATATGCAGTTGCCGACTGGGTTTTTCAACCGGTTTTTGGTTTGAACCGACTAGTTTTTAACACTATGCTTGAACTCAAACCCACATTAACCTTGCAAACTCATCCGCAACCACCAAAGAAATCCTACTTTTAAAGGAATCTCTGATGAAGCAATAAACTCCCCCAGAACCTTTGATACCTCTAGAACCCTTCATCTCCTACCTACCTGTTGAGAACTTATGGTAACCTGTAATGTCTGGGAGAGGTCGAACATGGCTCTCATGTGTCTCGGTGATGAATAAGATATCTGACAGTTGAAGAGAATCATATAATAGACCTGGCGATGCCCAAAATGACCCATTCCCATTCCAACAATTGACAGAAATGGATGCCCCTTGTTGCCTCCCCCAACGAGCCAGTCATTTGGAGGAACCACAATGGGGCTTCCATCTAGGCAAAAAGTGTCCCGAATCACTACTTTCAGATTCCTGATAACTACCCATTTCCCTACCTAACGTGTGGTTGTAACCAACTCCCTAGAGTGTTTGAGCTTAGCAACCTGTGTTTTAGTGAGATCTTCATCAAGGAAGATCTTACTAGGAAGTGAGAATAGATTTCTCCTAGCTCTAAGAGCCCGAAGGCGATGAACTGCCGACCTAAACTAGAGAAAGAGAGTGGAATCGTACCCAAGCCAATCTATATCAAGGGTCACGTCCTGAAGATCTAGTTTTTCATTGAGGAACAGGGTCCCAACCACCATGGGGTTTGAGGATGCGAGAGGCAAAGGAAGCCCTCTCACTTTGAGGTTCAATTCTCACTCCTGTCTAGTGCATTATTCCATGAGTTTATATTGTACCACCTCCTCAACTCCGACTAGAGAGGGAGTGAGGGGGGTATCCCTCCCTCTAGAAACCTGTGCCCATGAGCTTATGTGTGTTTCTGTTTCTTGTTTAAAGGCCACTTTCTTAGCTTTGATCTCCTCCTGTTTGTTTTTCAGATCAAAAATTTCAGCGTGTAGATTGTCATTAGAGGGGTGGTGGTGAACTGCTTGCTCCTTGTTGTCCCTTAACAACTACTTCAGTGAACCATTCTCGCCTTCCATTACAACTATTTTGTTCCTGAGTTCATCGACCTCTCTTATAAGTGCCTGGTTAGAGGATTCAAGGGTTTCCAGTCTCCTAAATAGTTCCTGAAAATCTTTGTTGTCGCGTCGAAATCCATAATCGGGAAAGGGTGACGATTTTGAAAAGCTTTGAAAGAAGTCTTCGAAACCTATGTCTGTGTCAGTAGGAGGTCCTGAGGCGTTGTCACCTACGGTTGATCCTAAGAAAGAAGCATGGAATATTCTGAGAGCCAGTGTTGTGAATTATTGTGGAAGCCCAATTGTAGGCACCGCAAAAATTTTCAACTTCTCTGTGCTAAACTTGGCCACGAGTGGATCAAGATGTGGCCCATACGAGAAATCACTGAATAGGAAGGAAGGCCAAATTTGGTATCCAGTACTACTTTTGTAGAGTAGAAAATGTAGCAAATAATACGATCTTATTGGGAGCTATAAGTGTCCATATTAGCTGCAGTGCAGATATCAAAGTGACGTCCTAACTTTCATCTTCAACACCGTCTCCTTCTTTCAACCAGCTTCCACCTGGTAAAAATGGGCATCAATTCACCTTTCAAAATATCTACTTTAATGGCTTGTTCTCGCCATAATGTTGTGTGCAATGGGGCCTCAAACAAACAAAGGAACACTCAAACAACTTCAAGATTTGGGTTGATTTCTGAAAGCACTGATTTTTTCCACATGTTTATACAACAAGGAGAGTTAACAACACACCATGTTGTACAAGTTCATAAATCATGAACAAATCCAAAACAAGCACTGCCTTTCTTCACATGGGCAACTCATAACCCAAAATTCCTGCACCACACAAAGGTGTACAATTCTATGTTAGAAATCCTCATCCTTCTCATATGCCATAGGATAAGGTAAACCACTCATCCTATGCATATCTCATCACTTGTAGGGGAAGGTGAACCGCTCACCCTACACACATGTGTCTGAAATCATAGGGGAAGGTGAACCCCTCACCCTACACACATGTCAACCACCATGGGTTATCACAGGGGAAGGTGAAATTGTCACCCTATGGTCGCTCATGGCTCAATACGTAACCCAATCCCCCAGGAGCTCCTGGAACTCAATATTCTATCAAGGATCACTTCATGTAGGGGATAGTGCCAGACTGCTTTCTGAAAACCAAGACTAGTTCTTTATGATTGCGTTGATGATGTGTACATTAATAGGAGCCTCATTTCTCTACCCAGCAGCATATAGATGTATATATGAAGGCACACAACTTACTAACAAGCTTCAACAGACATACTAACTAACAACTCGAAATTCGAGCAACAGATATCTTAGTAGCACTGAGCAATCCTTAGAATTCTGCATTTTAGGATTCCAAATCATGGTAAAGAAAATACTTAACTGCTCTTACTCCCTCTTACTCAGGGAGACCATAATCCTAAGCTTGTCTTCCCATATATGATTCTACAATATTTCATATGATTAGACTTCCACCAAAGTATCCATCTGGAAATTTTCTCAACATGAGGTCCATTTAAATTTGAAGATAATTTATTAATGAAATCGAGCATGGTATGATTCTAGAAGTGCACTTCAAAAATCAGAAATGTCTTTTTCTATACTTGAGGGGAGGGATAAGACATACCTTTACTAAAAATGTAGTCATTAGTATCTTATTTATTTTCTTTAAATCCCGAAGGTAACTTTAAAAGAGCTTCATTATCAGTAACGAACAATTCATGAGAGGATCATATCATGGACCTATCCTTGTAGTAAATTAGGGAATCTTCCAATCTTACTCCAAAGTCTCGGATTTTTCTTTTATTCCAATCTCGTTGATCTGTATTCTTTATGTTGTCTTGAACACAATGATTCAATTAATTATCTAGGCTATACTATGGCTGTACCAACATCTGAGTACTGTATTGAATATAAGGATTCAATATAAGATCTGCATCCTGTTAATCTTATATGGTAAAACATCCTTGGACTTGTCACCGTAAAACAAGTTTTAGTATGAAGATTCTCAGCAAGACATATTTTCAATGAGGCATGGTATGCTAATTACAACTATAGTATACACCTCATCTAGTGAAGGGTCTCGTTGAGCTGATTCATACATACCCTTATTTTAGTTATCATTCTGGGTATGTTTAACCTTGTTAAAGTTTGTATTTAGATTTTCATTAGGCCTATGGTTAGGGATTTTATTTAGTAAAGAAGTTATGGTATGGAAACTACTTAACAAAGGCTTTGTATTGTTTCTTTTACCATGGTTGAGTAGCAATCCTGTGCATCACTACAATCTTGGATTGCAGATCAAAGTGTCATCAACATTTAATGAAAGAAACCTACAATAATGTAAGACATTTCATCTTGGAACAAGTAGTTTTTCCAGCAAAGGTATTCATCATTAGTCCAATACTAGAGGTGACTTTGTGATTTGTGTGATGTGATAGTGGTGTAACTTGAAGATATGGTTTTTTCATACAATCTGGCTTATCTGTATTATTTATGTTGTCTTTAACACAATGATTCAATTAATTATCTGGGCTATACTATATTTGTACCAACATCTGATTACTGTATTGAATATAAGGATTTAGTATAAGATTTTCATCCTGTTAATCTTATATAGTAAAACATCCTTAGACTTGTCACCATCAGACAAGTTTTAGTATGAAGATCCTCAGCAAGACATATTTTAAATGAGGCATGGTATGTTTATTTCAACTATAGTATATACCTCATCTCGTGAATGGTCTCGGTGAGATGATTCATACATACCCTTATTTTAGTTATCATACCTTAACCTATAACCATAGCTTCAGCATATTGTATTTCTTTCGATTCAGTCAAACTATGAACAATATCAGCAGAATAGATTCCTATATCCTGTAGCATTTCGATAAAATATCCTTAGTACATCTCAAAATATCCTCAAATGTCATACTATAACTTAGGATGGCACATATTACGATAATTAAATCACCTGTAAATTTAGTAATATGTAGAGTAGCTCTTGGACTGCTTAGATCAATATCATCAACCAATTGATGTAGTCATTTTAAATCTCATCAGCTGACAACCTACCTTAGCCAAGAATAATATAAGTTACCTCTTTATTGCAATCCTGGTTATAAAGCCTTAGAATAGTGCCATAACATGTCTTATTAGATTCGTCAGAGATATTATTTGGATACGAGTCTCAGCTCAACTTGGATAGGTGACACAACACTCATTAACACATATCTTAACAAAGAACTGTACCTGATAATAGAGGAGTGTCTGGAAAATTTCTAATACCCTCTTCAAGGAAATCTTCACTAAGACACATAAATACTTTCTTTGTTGAGGCTTGATCAAACTAAGGCACCAGCTCCCTCTTGGTCAGATGATCCTTCTCACTGCATAAGATATGGAATTGTACAACGGATCTCGGTCTCTATATCTCAGGTCTGCACTGTATAGAAAATGATAGGTTTATACCAACTCAGCTCCATGTGCAATATGTTTTAATAATATTGTTCTCATTGTATGATCAATAATAAATTCTCTAAGAATATTTCAACGCATGCTCTCGGCCTTATTACCAATCAACACATTCAAGACCTTTTCTTCAAGGAGTAGCAATAAGATCGGCCTATACAACCACCCTTGATAGGTTGGTCTCTTTAGAATATAGGGATAGGATATATATATGAGACCAAGTCATAGCTGCTCAACTTTTCTACCACATAAATGTATTAGCAATGGCTTCTTCTTCTAACGGTTCCTCATGAATGAGCACTTCAAGAGTGCTATATCCCTTGTCCAAGACGCTAAATTCAAAAGGAGCTACATTTTCTGTTACTGATAGATCAAAAACTTTCAAAAGGTTACAATTCTGCTATTCCTTTTATATCCTTCTTGATTTAGAATATTTCTCGAGATATGACTTTGATTTTCTCAAAAAAAGACTCACCGATTAGGGCCTTCAGTTATTCCAGAAGTAGCTTTGTATAGTCTCAAGAAATCACCCTCGTTAAACAGTTCAGAGAGGCTGATCTATGGTCCTTGGTAGCTTAATCACTTTCTGCTTTCGAGACTTTTCATTTCTATTATTGCAATTACCTCAGATAATTTTCATAGGACCCCACAATATAGGGCACAGTTCTTCAACAGATAGTGACAACAGACATATCAATATATTCATAGGATCAGCATCACTCTGTTTCTAAAATGATATCTCAACCAAACCCTAAATGTAAGAGATAAAACATTGAAATGAAGGGCCGGAAAAGTAATCAAACTTTTTTTTTGAGGAAGACCAACTGATGTTTAAATCATCATCACCAGATCCATTTCAAGAGTACAAAACACTGGTTGAAATGGTGCTTCAACTACGACTGGTTGGAGAGGACTTGTTGCTAACTTCTATTGTCCTAGGAAAAAATTGCATGGCTAGCATTCTCTCACAAATCTGTGCACATTTTTCTATAGATTTGGCCAATCGTAGCCACCCCTAAGGATATTATGTACAATTTTCTTTGCTATGTGATGTTCTCTCTCAAAAATAGATGGATCTCATTGGTCAAGCTTGTTTCTTCATTCAGGCTAACAGATCCAAAACAAAACCATTGTGATTTATCCATCCCAAAACTTGCTCTATGAAGTAGTATCATGAATCTTTTAACCTCAAGGACCTTTTATTATGCTCGGGAAGGTGTCTGGGTCTAGTCACATAATTAAGGTAGTAGATGATCTTTGTATGCCAGTTGATGTAACTGCATTAACCAATTTTATTCCAAGAGATTCTTCATTGCCCTTGGTCAAAAGCTTTGTTAATCTCTGACCCTTACTATTTTTTTTGGGTCTGATATCTAAATCATATTCTCGAATCTTAGCAACCCACTTACCCCTTGATCCCAGGAAAACATGTTGTGACAAGATATCTTTCACTGTTCGATGAGGAACAGATGCTATAATCTTTGAAAACCCAATGTAGGTTCTAAAATGCTTTAGTGATTTTACCAAAGCATAGGCCTACTTCTCCATGATGGCGTAGTTCAATTTTGCATCCCTTATCATTTTACTCACAAACGCAATTGGTATTCCATTTCCCTGTTCATTCTTTTGAAGCAAAACTCCTACAATAGTATAATTAGAAGCAAAATAAAAAACAAGAAAATCTTTTTCAAAGTTAGGGCTCACCAAAACTGGAGAATTGACTATAACATCTTTGAAATTATGGAATGTTGTATGGCTTTCATCATCCCATATAAAAATTGCATCTTTCTTTATCAACTCTTTAAGGGGTTTTGTGATCTTTGCTACATTCAGAATGAATCTTCAGATGAAGTTTACTTTGCCAAAGAAAAACTACAACTCTTTCTAATTTCTTGTCATGTCTTTTAATGTCCTTGTATATTTTGATCAAAGACCCAATCTTCTTATTCTCTTTCGAAGTGATTAATTTTCCAATATTGATCAAGATTGGATTTGTCTCTATCCCTACATTGGTATCTTCATACTGATTTGTTTGTATTGTCTCAATTCTACCTATAAACACATTGTCTTTGTTGAAGCTTTCTCAAGATTGGATTTATCTTTATCCCTACATTGGTATCTTCATACTCATTTGGTTTTATTGTCTCAATTCTACCTGTAAACATTTTGTCTTGGTTGAAGCTTGCTTCCAAAGGAACCATACCTGAATGGATTTTGTTCGTTGGTTTTTTTTCTATTGAATCATCTTCCCTCATGTCAATCTCATACATTTCAAATTCTTTTGTGTTGTCAAGGAACCCAACTATTTCTGCATCACCTTCAAAAACTTACCAATGCTTGATGTTGTCTGGAATTGAAGGTGTGTAAATCGTCTCAATTCAGCCACCTTGGTCTAGCTTTGGACAAGGTTGAATAACGTGGTTGAAACTACTAAAGCATCAACTTTTTTAGTCATGGCCTTGGGCACCACTTTTAATCCCAAGATATCAAATTGCTCTATGGCAATTGGTACTGCTTGTCCATATCTTTTCAACCTTTCATTTCTCCAAGCATGCAACCCTTTCACTTGGCATACAATGAAGTCAAAACCACATATTACTTATAAAATTTTATTTCCTAGATCTCTAGATGTAGTTATACCAAGAAAAAGTGCCTCATACTTGGCAATGTTGTTAGTAGCTTTGAGTTCCAATCTATAGCTAAATAAATCAATACCTTATCAAGAGAGGTTATGATTATACTTGCCCCATTACCTTGTTTTGAAATTTCAAAATAGAAGTTCATCTTCCACATTCTTCCCGCGTTTTTCCTTGGTGCTAGCTCTACTGCAAGTACAATGTATGAACCCATGCTTTCCTCCAAACAAGTGAAATAGTTCTCAAGTTTCCTTTCGCTTCAACATGGTTTTCACTAAAAGGTTCTTTGTACAATATAATTATCTCAAAAAAAGGAGTTAGGATGGTAGTATATGAGAAATTCATTCGTATGTGTCCATATTTGATGCCCATTTGCGTGACAACAACATTCCCTTGTTGCACGAATGTCCAACACTACTATGTCTATAATGATGAAGACATTAGGGTAAGTTGTTGGATGGAATTAGAGGTTCTTCATCAAACCCACTGAAGGAATCTCTCGAGAATCAAATTCACATACATTTCGATAGGGTCTTGAAGTATTCATATCCATTTTCTTTGGAACTTAAAGTGCCATTACATTCATGGCGTCTTCAGAGTCTAGCTTACAGTTGTGCAAAATCCAAACTATTACCACCAATGAAATGAAGAAGGGCTAATGCAAAGGGTTCATATTTGATCTTCAATAGGTTGATGCGAGGATAATATGAGGATCCTCTTTCCCATATAATTTCTATCTTTTAGATTTGGTAACTTCAAATCATAATGTCTATCCATTTTGTTTCTTGCATGTTGGAAACTTCACAAGTTCAACCAAAGGCATTGGAACGTTCACAATTGTTGTCTAGGATGAAATACCATAATCTAAACTTTTCAAAGTTGATGTTTCTGTAGTACTCTGAATTCTCTTAGGAACTTCACTTTGACTTTTCTTAGGAGGAGGAGATGGTTCTTATTGACTTTAATTGGATGTGCCCTTTTTCCTCCTGCTATAAAATTATAAATCACGGATTACCAATACCCTCAGAGTCATTGTGAAGAGATATAAATCCACTACATATTCTAGTGTCATAGAGATGGGCCTTATATCATCATAATAAATTATGTCATGAAGTAGCATCCCTCAAGTTTTCACACACGATGCCATTAAACTCTGATTCTTGATTATTCAAAAAGTTTTGTATGTTTTTGTATAGTTCAGATCAGAAATATACATGTTCTACTTGTCATAGAGATGCTCAAAATTTTCACAAATGTAAATTATGTCATTAAGTGTAGCTTCAGACTTGGAATTGACCAGAATCTTGGCTTTTATTCACAATGATGATTTTGGTCCCTTCTATAGACTATGTACCTTAGTCTTTTGGTCCTGTAGCATAGAGTAGATTGCAGACTTTTGATCCATTTTGCACAAAGGTATAGAGATGCTCAGTCTTTTATGTCATAGATAAGACTTGTTTTGCATGTCTTTAAGTTCATCATTTGTACATTTAAATGCCTCAGAGATGATCCACATGGTTTTGGTTTCTTTTAACTTCAGATCACAATAAACTTCTATCCTTCGTCTCACAGTGCCACAAATTTGAATTGATTACAAAGATGATGGTATTTTAGATGTCAAAGATGGATAGTCTCCAAAATGAGTCGAGATGCCTTATATAGTGTTAGATATAACTTGTATCATTTCATGTTGGTGTCATCATTGATGCCTTTAACCTTAAAATATTTTTTGCTATAGTAATATTCAAATACCTCATAGAAGTGTCACAGAACCGTTTTGTATTGATTGAAGAACAGTACCCCAGATATTCGTTTTTTCCCAAACAAAATTGCTTCAATCATTATGGCAATTTTGGACTTGTTCATACTTTCAGACTAGCCTTTGAACTCGGCAGTAATAGATGTCATCTACAGTATTTTGGTTACTCAAACTATACAAATATCATGAATACACTTAGTATTTTTTATTCAGAAAGGAGCACATAGTCATGCTCAGATTGCCACTAAAAGTATTGTCACAATAGGTTGTCTTCTTTTAACTAATTTCATTTAAGCCATTTTCTTTTTCTTTGAGTACTTTGTAGATTATAAAGATAATGAATTGTATGCTTATCATAGTAGAAGGTGCCTCTGAAATTCACATTAGTATAGGAAACTTACTTCATAAATCAACATAGAGACTCAAATATGTGTACCTATGCCAAATATTTTTTCGACAACAGAGATATGAATTTAATCCTTGATTTACAGAGATAATGCCATAGAGTCTTCGCATGTATTATAGGTCTCTTTTTCTAGCCGTTAAGTATTTTGGTCCTTCCTTTATTGATGAGCTCGGTTCACAGGAATATTGATGTCTTTCTTCAACTTGAATCACAGAGGTACTGTGCCTCTTTCAATTCGTATTTTAAGGAAAGGATGTCACATAATTTGTGTGATACTTTGCTTAAGGTGCCATAAGGATAAGCAAATAAGCCAACAAAATGTTATCTTCAATCTGCCTTTCCTTCAACCTAGCTTCGATACCATGTTGAGAAATAAAGATGCTTGTAGATTAGGGTAGATTTCTCTTAGCTTGATAATTAATTGTGAATGTTTGTTGGCTTCTTGTTACTTATTTTATCTTAGCTAGCTCATGAAATTTTTTGAAGGAATTCCTGAATAATCTTATGAATTTTCCCTAAGTGATCTGGTGGAGCAGAAGGCTGCCATGCAGAAGAGATCAAATGAGGAAGTGAAAATAGAAAAACATAAAGCAGAGGAGAGGAGTTTAGGAAAGCAGGACAATAGAAGACAAGTGGAAGCTATATAAATGGGTCAAGTAAGAGTAAGGGAGAAAATACTAAACCGTTTCTTCTTAATATATTTATTCTCAGAAGCTTGACACACCAATTTCATTCTACCTTCAGGTCAATACCCAAAATTTGTTCTTAGGTGAAGAGCCATGATTCAGAGAAAGGATCAGGGAATACATATCCTATTGCAAACCTGTATAAGATAAAGAAGTCCTATTCTCCTACTGATTCTTCAATTAGCTTCTCCAAGGTGTCTCCTAAACCATTTTCTGCCCAGGATGGTCAGTCTTATCAAGTTCTCCCAGCTTCTACCATACATACTGGTTATAATTTTGGCCTTTGGAAATTGAACATGAGTCGATGCTCATTCTGTTACGTGTACACTTTCTTCTCCAAGACTATTTTCTAGGTGCTTCTTCTTTGTTTCTCTTCACACAACTTCTGAATTTTCAATTTTTGACCATTGAATAGATTTTATCTTAATTATGAACTAGAAAACCCCAGGGTTCAAGCTTAACTCCATGCTTAATAACCACCCATGGCTTAAGAAGTCCACACCAGTCACTTAGAAATTCTGAACATCACAATCTATCTACTTACAATTCCACTTATAACAGCCCTAGTGCCTTGAGATGCTATCTTTTACTCTTAAAATGTGGGAATAGAAGATTATAACTTAACAGGGAGGTAGCACCTTCATTAAGAACTGATTATTTTATCAAGCCTATCATTAAGGAGTGGAAAGATGGAACCTTAAAATTTTTTCTTTAGATGTTTCTTCCCATGTCATTCTTGTTGTCGAGTGTGAACTTCATCCATGCTTTTTGTTGAAGTTTTATCAGGTTTTATCTCTTTATGATCATGTTTTATCCATGTCGGTTGACATCAATTTTTTTTTTGGCATGAAAGTAAAATTTGACAAAGCAACCCCTGAGTCATCCTAAAGTCAAATTCTTTTTACATATACATCAAAAAATGTTAGGACATGCTAGTGAAAAGTTGGAAACTACTAATTAACTATTGTCTATTTTCTTTTCGTTTCTTTTTTTTTTATCACGAGAATCGATAATTAACTACTGTCATTTTTCTTTATATTTCTTTCTTTTTCCTTTTTTTTTAGTATTAGGATAATTTCTTTCTTTTTCCTTTATTTTTTATTTTTTGGGTATTAGGAGAATTCCTAAACTTACTGCCTATCTTTAAGGAGGCCCGGGGTCATGTATGAGGGACCGACCCTATACTCTTGAACCTAATGCATTATGAAACTGGCCACAGACACGCTAGGTGTGTTAACTCCTATACTCCTGAACCTAATGCATTATGCAATTTCCCACAGACACGCTAGGTGTGTTAACTGAGTTTCAAATGGGGGTGGGGCCTCAATATTGCTCAACAAAAGCTTTCTTCCTTGGACTAATCTAGGGGAGGTCCAGGATCAACCTTTGTGGCTGCCTCGTAACACCAAGAGTATATCCAGCAACCTGTAAGCCAGATATAAGCTAGATATACCAGATCTTATGATTTAGCAAGAGCAGAGACTCTAGGAAATGGTGAGTCTACTCCTTGAGACAAGATCATATAAGGCCATATACTCAATGGGATTTGAACCGCAGTCTCGTTAGTTTCACCCAGTGAGGCCATATACTCAATGTGATTTGAGTTGCAGTCTCATTAGTTTCACCTAGTGAAAATTACTGTTAAACCACATATCACTGTATAATTAACTATTCTCTATTACTTGAAACATTTCTAAAACTTTATATTCCCTGGCTGATTGGATTTCTCTAACACTGAGCCGCTTTCCCTTTCATGAGCTGGCTTAACTGAGTTTCAAACCTGGGTGGGGCCTCAATATTGGTCAACAAACACTTTCCAATGCAAGTCGTCCACCGTTTGGCCTAGCACAATAGGCTAGTTAACAATTTTCTATTACTTGAAACATTTCCAAAACTTTTAAGTCCTTGGTTGGTTGGATTACTCAAAAATTGAGCCACTTGGCCCATGCAAACAATTTCCAATGTAGGTCGTCCACCGTTTGGTCTAGCACAATAGGCTAATTAGCAATGTCTGTTACTTGAAACATTTCTGAAACTTCTAAGTCCTTGGCTGGTGGGATTGCTCTAACACTAAGCCACTTGCCCCTTCATGAGGCATGCCATTAAGGGTTCAACATAGATGTGTGTATTAATATTTCCAACACCCTCGTTAGGCCACACTTTGGCTAAGGTCCCCTGGCTAACCTCAAGCAAAACTAGCTCTATCCCCGTTTTGAAAATTATACATGCTAAGATTTACCCCAGATTTTCCCTTGGCTAATGTGTTGTTGTACTACTGAGCTACATGTCCCTTCATTGTGGGCATCATTAATGGTTCGACCTAGTTGTACGAATTGCTATCTCCAACAAAGAAAACACCTAATTTGGAAGTAAAGCATCAAAACTGAATGAAAGAGAATGTATAATGAACAAATTTTTTATGCCAACATTCTACCATATTCCAAAGTTGTCATGTTTGACTTCTAAGTCATTTATATATATTTTAATCATTTCTTTAGGTTTAATTGACTATAATTGCAACCCAATTCGATTCATATTTAATCATCCCTGAATTAGGTGTGCTCATGCTCCTAAGTCATGACTTTTGGACCTGTGTGTGGAAGTGCTCGTTGCTCTGTTTCCAAAGGTTTTGAAAGTGGTCATTTCAAAAGTCATCCCCATTTCCAAATTTTGTCCTTACCCTGTTTCAGGCAACTAAGATTTCAAAATATTGTGCTCTTTGGTTGAATCAAAAATTTTATTTGCATATGAAAGACTGGGAATCCAAAAGGAAAAAGTGGTTCCATTTAAAGATATGGCAACCTAAATTATCCAAATTCTTTTTATTACACTCCATCCATCTATTTCGTTGCAGCATTCCTAGTCCTTTAGTATTCAATTATAACTCTATAAAATCAAGATGGCCATCCATATTCAAAGGCTTCTGCTTTTCTTTGTGTTATCTTCTAATAAGGATTTTTATTTCCAAGTAATTCAATTACCAAAGGTAGTACATGTGAGTAGAGAAGTAATTCAACTACCAGTAATTCTCCTACAAGTACATGCTTTGATAGATTATAACAAAATTCTTACCAATAAAATAACATTGATTGTTGTATGTGGAAAATTTTGTTCAGGATGGTCCATTACATAATCAAGATGAGGAGTTGGATCATGCAATCACACTTTCTCTTTCTAAAGAACTAACCAAACCAGATGGTATATGATGGAAATTTCATTTTTTTACAGTAAATTTTATTTTAATTATATCATTTAGTTCGATGCTTTTCATATATTCAACTAAAATTTTGTTGCTTAACAAGACTTTGTCATTTCCATGTTTTAGTGAAACTTTTTATGGTTTGAAACTCTCATACAACCTTTATCAAGTTACATGCACCCTCATTAGAAAAAACAAGAGAAATTTTCTTGCCATGACTATCTTTCTTTGTCATTGTTGACTTAAGAAAGTCTTTTAGCTAAGAAAATAGTTTCAAGGTTATGGCATAACTTGTCATATAAATTGAACAGAAGTTATATCCAAAATGTTAACTTGTAAACTACTTAGCTGGTTTTAGGCTTTCCATTTAAAATCTACTTCAGTTTGAACTTTGAACGAGTTGTTCCATAGACTTGAATATTAAGATATTTTGGGGTAAGGATTAAAAATTAGCCCGTAAGGCCTCTCAGTTATTCATTTACTTTATCCGAATATAACATTTACTATTAAATTAGAACCACTCGGCACAAATACGTCATAGATCAAGATCATACTTTCTAGAGTGTCGTAGAATAAAAATAGGAGCAAGGACACTGAATTCTTTCAGTTTTCCTAGTTCTTATTTCTTTGGTGTATCTTTGTACTTTTAGGAGAAATTTCTAGTTTAAAGTATAATTCTTTAAAGGGTGCTAGCTCAATGGAAGAGCACCTGCTTTACAAGCAGGAGTTTGGAGGTTCGATTCCATCGTGCCCTGATATTCATAGATAGGGAATGACGAAGATCCGTTTTTGGTGACAAATGCTCTTTTGACCATCACCAATGAGCTTATGGTCACATTTTTCGACCCTCACCAAAATATGAAATGGTGACGGTCAACGAACGCCACCATATATACGTGTCAATAGTGATGACCATTAAAGGTCCATCACCATAAATTGTAGTTGTTGATATGAAATGGTGAGGGTCAATGTTTGTCATTATAGTCATTATTTGTGACGGACCTTGATGTCACCAATGATTTTATGGTGACGGTCAATGAACGTCACCATATATATGCACCAATAGTGACGGCCATGAAAGGTCAATCACAAAAAACCGTTGTTGTTCATATGAAATAGTGACGGTCACTATCCGTCGTTATAATCAATATTCGTGACGAACCTTGAATGTCACCACAACACATACTTTTGGTGACACCACCTTTGGTGACGTTCAGTTTTTTGGTAACGGAGGCTATTTACCATCACCATTGCTCATATGAAATGGTGATGGTTACTATCCGTCACTATAAATCATTATTGGTGATGGACCTTGAATGTCACCAAAACACCTATACTTCGGCAATGCCACCTTTGGTGACGTTCGGTTTTTTGGTGACGGAAGCAATTGTCCGTCACCATTGCTCATATGAAATGGTGACAGTCACTATTCGTCACTATAAATAATTATTTGTGACAAACCTTGAAAGTCACCACAACAACTATACTTTCGGTGATGCCACCTTTGGTGACGTTCAGTTTTTGGTGACGATGGCTCTTTTTACCCTCACCAATGAGCTTATCGTGACCATTTTCACCCCTCACCAATGTGCTTTTTTCTTGTAGTGTCCTCCTTGTCATCAACAATAACAAGTTCTTTCATATGAGACATGACTATCTCATCTTCCTTGTAGATGCTCTCCTTATTAAGTAAGGAATATATGGTTTCCTTCTGCTGCAACAATTCAACTTTATTCAAGACAAATCCAAGAGATGGATTTTCTTTTGCAACACTATGTAAACACAGTCAAATTATCAATTTTAAAATCATAATACCCAATGGTCTCATTTGATGATTCAGTCACCAAATCTTCTTCTTACAGTTTTAAGTCTCTTTCAAGACTCAGAATATCTGCACTGTCTTTCTTTCTAGCTTCCAAGGTTATCTCCATTGTTCCAATCACCATGATAGAATAATGATTCTTCACTATGTTTTCAGCTAACATAGTTTCCTTTTCATTAAATTCTATGACATTTTTCATTTTCTGCCCTTCTTTACCTGCATAATTAACACATGTATTATCATTATTAAAATATAATCTTTCAATGCCTCTTCCTCCTCTGGCAACATCTCAGTATGCTACTTTGGGTTTTCATTTAAACCCTTTGTCATCACATCAGTATGCTGATTTAAATTCTCCATGAGACTGTTAGCTAGTCTCTCCTTCATATCATATGTTTCAAGAATATCTCCCTACTCTTGTTCATAATAATGAACGCCTTCAATTGGGTGGACTCTTATTACCATTGTTGCATTCTTACTCTCTATTTCTTCACTATCATTCATAACAATTTATTTGTCTTTCTCTTTCAGCAATTCAGCCTAAGTGTAGATCCTTTGCTTTTCCAACTCTTTTCTTTGAAGATCTAACTTTCTATATAGCTCAACAATTTCAACTGGGGTAGAATTTGGAAACTTTAAATTACTTTCCATACCTTCACTTTTTGTTGACCAATCATCAGATGACCCTTCTTCCTCTGTTCCAATAATATGCTGTATATTTCTATGAGACCCTTTTGTCTCTTTTTCTTTCTAAGATCTTGTTATCTCAACATTAATTTGAACAAATTTTAGATTCAGCTTCTTCTCCTTAAAAAAATTCAATGTTTGTTCATCATCCTGTGATGTACCTGCAATCTTACACAAATCATTAGTTTTAAAAACACAAGACTTTTCAGTCTCGTCTACTCCTTCAAGCACCCATCTTTCCCAATGTACTTTCTGGTTTCCAGTAGATCCTATTTGTTGTGAATCAATTCCTTTGAGTCTTTCCTTTTCCAACATAGAAATATTTATCTGTTCAAGTTCTCTAAACTTGTTCATCATCTTAGCATTCCAATTATTTTACAATAAGTTGCATCTAACCTATTTCTTCATTCTCCATCCATGCTTTCGACATTCATTCTCTATCTCTTGCAGCCATACCTGTAGTACCTTTAGTTGTACTTTCATCACTGCAATATCTCTTTCTTGATCCTCATCATTTATTCTATCTTTAGAACCTCTTCTTTGAGACTCCATGGCTATCTTCCTCATGAGCTCATCCATGCTCGATTGGTGATCTGCAACATAGCATTCTCTTGTAGCAATCTCCTTTTGCTACTCAGTACCCTATCAAGCTTCCTTTCCGAGCTTGACCTATTCCTAGGTATTATTTTGGTTTCCTCCCTTGAACCTACTGTTCCTTTGGCTCCCGCACTCAGTCACCTTCCTTCTTTCAGAAATATTTACCAGTTCCTCCATCACTTCCTCTTAAGACTTGGATCTTTCCTTGTTTTGATCTCTTCTGCAACTGGAATTTTGCAACCACAATCTTCAAACCAGATTAAAATAAAACACATTATCTCACCTTGAAGATCTCTGCATGACCTTGTTCTCCTCATTCATTTGTACTTTGAATGGAATGTTTTCATTTATTTCAACAAATGTCTATTCACTTCAACTTTGTGTATCTGCTACTTATCATATTTAATATCTGATCTCTTCTTACTTTCCATCATGGATGCATTCTAAAAAAAATATTTAATCTTCAAAAGAGCTTTTTCCAGCTCCGATACCACTTAACGTAGCCTTATTTGCATTTACCCACAAATAAAAATTAATTCCATATTCCACGTTTTTAATACACTTTACCATGGTGAAAGTCCCATTTTCATTCTTAAACTCAGAACATTTTATGTTTCTGTTTTTAAGAGAAATTAATTAATTCTTAATACAACTATGGTTAACAACCATAATAAGGCACCCACTTTATTAAGTTCGACTCCACGAATTCAACTTTAATAAAAAAAAATAGAATTGCCAACATATATATGTTGGGACCCACAACTGTTGTCCATGAATCTTTGTAAGTGACCTATCCACTTCACATTCATCCAATGTTTTTCACACTTCAACAAGCACGATGTTTAAGATTTCCTTTACATGCGAAATAGGCAGTTTTCAAATGTGACGTGTCAACACATAAGCACTATCGTACATCTTTAAATTTTACCACTTACCATTTTCAATGTCGTGCGAAAAACCACTTGTTGTTTTCCTAAACCATACCACTATTCCTCTGTACTGTTGGCTCACTGTTTCTCATATAGTCAACTCCTGGTACCGGGCGTCTAAATATTACTTCTGTTGTGTCTTCTATTATGGTTCCATTACCACAATACAAGATTCTAAGGAAACACGCCATTAAAATCATGAAGAATAGAGATTCCTATGCAAATAATCTCCATCATTAACTAATGTAGTAAAACCTGAAAATGGGTAGCTGCAAAACACCAAATACATCAAGCCAAATGTTATATCAACCTATGAATCTCACTGGTTTATACACAAAATTCTTCATCAATATTTCTCTTCACTGTTTTAGCGATGCCATATGATTTATGAATCCAACCTTTATGCAGGGTTCCATAAATGCATAGTTCCGGAATTTAGGAAATTCCTTCAGCTATGAAGGTGTCCAAGTATATTTCCAATTTTCAGAGCATGCAATAATTACTTACCAGTTTTCAAAACAATGATTTCATTCCGGAAAAGATTTTTTCAATATTTGATTTTCTTGGTAATGACTCTCATTCCTCAACAGAATGAGATTTTTGGAAACACATCATGAGGGGAAATTAAACGTAATGCTTCAATGTTTCTACTAAATTGAATCTCCCCCAATGAAATTTCAGATATTTCCTTACTCCAAAACTTCCCGGCTTTCATGTTCCTACTACAAACAAATCAATACCACCACCTAATTCTAGTCACATTCCACTGTTATTTCCTAATAAAATGTATAAATATAAAATGTTAAAAATTTCCCGCACAGGGTTAGATCACTGGTATTTTTAGAGAGTTTGGACTTCGTTCCATCAATTTTATTTTGCGTAGGGAACCCACAATTTAATCGATTAAATTCGACTCCTTAAGGACACACAGTTTCATAAATTCAGAAATATTGTTGCTCAGATATGTAATCATGGACTTTCCTTTGATTCCACCAATTTCACATGTACACAATATAACTCAATAATGAAGCATGAACTCAGAAGTTGAGTTCTTTATATTGATATTCAATATTTACATAGGAATTTTTCCTCTAACCTGATCTTCTGTATCAGTGGCCTTTTCTCTAAATTGCCCGTAGGCTCGGAAAAAAACTCCTATATGTATGTCCTGAATCTCCCTGTCTAATGCCTTGACGCTTACAATTTATACAATTTGATTCTAAAACCAATTTTGGTTTATATCCACTATATCCTCAATCAAATCCTGAATATCCTCTATATCCTAAAATATCCCTTTTACCCCTAAGGATTCTCATAAATCCCCAGGTTCATGAAACCAATTCTAATTTAGGATTTACAATTAATTCTCAAACCTCTCATATTCTCTTTTGAGAATATTTACAAAAATCCTCTCAATATTTAATTAATCCTATTTTAAAATCACTCAAATCCAAACAAATCGTTCCAATTTTATAAAAATACAAGACCACCTATATCTATTAAATTAAAATGAAATTGCTAAGTCAGATTCTCCTGCATCATATTTGGTTAGAACCTATATTTTGTTTATTTCGCATGATCGCCTAGGTTCCAAAGTTCCATAGTAATGTCTGTTCACTGTCTAAAACTAAGAAGTTTTAGGAAATGACTATTTCTAATTCTCCTTTATTTTTATACATTATAAAATCATGTTTATCACTAAAATGTTATTTCACACCGTTTATAATTTGTATGTTAAGTAAATACTTATTTGGAAATTTGGATCCCACATATATGAAGTTTTGGAAATAACCTTGTAAGGATCTCACATATACAAAGGAGGTTTGGAAATAATCTTGTAAAAACACAACTTATGTAATAATGTGACGCTAAACTGGTTGAATTATGGCCAAGGAAATCCATTAAATAAGTGTTTCAAACCCAAAATTGAAACCAACACCAAAAAAACAAAATTAACATATGAATAAATTCACACAATTTATGAGAATCAAAGTGTAAAGGGAACTACTTGGAACTGGTAAGAATGAAAGGAAAGTCTCAAACTCCAGCTATCAGGGTAAAATCAATAGATAAAGAAAACCAAAAATGATAGGGATAATATTCACATTTTTATATTTGTAAAAAAAAAAGTAGGACATTAGTAAAATGACCCTAACAAATATTGGAAAAAAGAAGTATAGATGTATATTCAGAAAAGGCACAAAATCGGTCTTCTTATTACATGTAGTTAAGCTCTAGAAAGAATGGAGCCATATTCCAAATGAGACCTCGTCAAGGTCCTTCATTGAGTGCAACTAGGAACGAAGGACAATACAAACCCTAACTTGCAAAATATTATAGATAGTGTTAGTATCATCACTGTGAATAAAGAAATGATTAACAACAACAAGGATATTATAATTCAATCGTTTTACTACATGTAGCGGTTGGAAGAGTAGGCAAGCCTTGACCTATTTCGTACAAGGATGCAAAGCCA
Source organism: Pinus albicaulis (assembly GCA_034641835.2). Classification (NCBI taxonomy): domain Eukaryota; kingdom Viridiplantae; phylum Streptophyta; class Pinopsida; order Pinales; family Pinaceae; genus Pinus; species Pinus albicaulis. The sequence goes on from CM076569.1 coordinate 226,179,482, forward strand.
AAGCCACGATGTCACCGAGCAAATGAGAAAACCAAGTGACGGTATGGTGGGTTTTTGTTACCCTAACCTACCCGGAGCAAATATCTATTGTCAGATTTGGAGTTTGGATAGCGACGACGAATATTAACAGAAGGGTTCGTTCCTTAAGAAACACATGTAGTCATTTGGGCTATCCATAATTTTCTATAGGGGTGTATAAGTTTAGTAGAAATGGGTTAAGGATGTAAGAATTCGTTCAAGGATATTTCACATAGAAAGTCCCAAGGTAGCTATGTTATTAACACATAAACCCAACAACACTTAAGGTAAACATTTAATTTTCCTTTACGTTTATCTAAGTTGCATGGAATTCTTTTTACCTGATTTTGTGTCTAATTGGGGTACTATTATACACTATATAAAAAAATTATTTTACTGCAAGTTTATTTAACCAATTTTATTAATTATTAGTGTTTACATGAAAGGTTCTTTTTGTGAGAAGTTGTAATAGAGCATAGTTTCAATATTGTGGCCTAATTGGGAACTGGTAGTAATTATGCGTGTTTGGAACTCTGCACAGTGAAATAAGTAGGAATTGAACAAAGAAACTAACCACGATGAGGAGAGGAGCTGGAGGTTAGATTCCAACCAGATCAGTAGTGGGAGAAAGCCCCCTGCCAAATCCAGAAGAAAATCTGAAAATGTGGGTGCAGCTGGGTGCAGAGAAACATCACCAAACAAACAGGATACTGGAAGAAAAACATCACCAAACAAGCACGCTACCGAAGAACAACAACACCAAACAAGTAGGTTACTTGAGATTGTTCAACAATTTCAGGCCGAAATGGTTCGAGTAAGGACAGATACTAATGCGTAAACTAGGAAGGATTCTAAAGAGCCTTTCATACATGTAGCATCATTGAACCTATAAACCAAATCCTGAGCATGGAAATCATAATGAAGGGGAGCAAAAACAATATACTCAAGAAAATCCAAAATGAATTCATAAAAAAATAAGTGATAGAAACAAAGCATATAATGAAAAGGATTCAAGAAGTATTTTAGAGAAAAGAAAAACAAAGAAACATAATATGGGGATACATGGGGATTCAGGAAGATTAAACCCCCATTTTTTGACAGAGAAGCAAAGGAAGCAATAGAATCTTGGATCATCAATATGAAAAAATATTTTCAGGTTTATGAATACAACAGTCATCTCAAGGCCATCCTATCCATCTATCAGTTGGCAGGTGCAAAAGTTTAAAAACCCTTAGTTGATGCAACTAGCAACTGGAGCCAAGAGGAGGATGAGTGCCAAGGTACCGAATTGTCCCATTGAGGTAGTGGATCAACACATAAGTTTAGAAACAAATATTTTACCTTCGGGATCTTATGATTTACTGCTTGGGATGGACTGGTTAGAGGGCCACTAGTATTTAGTAGATTATAAGAAGAACTTTATCAATTACGTTGCGGAAGACAAATCTCAGCAAGAGATCCAAGGAGATAGAAAAAATATGAAGTTACATTAAATTACCTCTTATAAATTGGTAAAATGTCTCAAAAAAGGCTGTATGATTTATGAGGTCCAAGTGGGGTATTATAACTCCAACGATAAGACTCCAACTTTGGAGAACATACCAATAATTCAATATTTTACTGAGGTATTTCCTGAAAATATAATAGGGTTGCCTCGAAAACGTGACATTTATTTTATCAAAGAGTTAATTCTTAGAGAAACATTGGTATCGAGAGCCCCTTTTCGCGTGAGCATACCTAAGTTAACATAGCTTAAAATGAAATTACACGAGTTACTTGATAAAGCATATATTTCCCCTAGTGTATATTCCTAGGGAGCTCTAGTGTTATTTGTAAGAGAGAAGGATGGCACATTATGAATGTGCATTGATTACAGGAAACTTAATAAATGAACCATTAAAATAAATATCGTTTGTCATGGATTGATGATCTATTTGACCAAGTCAAGGGTGAAAAAGGTTTTTTTGAAATTGTTTTATGATTTTTATATCATCATATTCATGTCAAGGATGAGTACATTTGTATAACAACTTTCAGAATTTGTTACGGACACTGTAAGTTTGTGTTTTTACCTTTTGGGGTGACCAATGTGCCCGCAAATTTTATGAGCTTGATGCACGACATCTTCCATCGTTTCATAGATAAATTCATTTTTATTTTTGCAGATGACATATTAATCATTTCAATTTTTTTTTAAGAACATAAAGAGCACCTACACACAGTGCTGCAAGTGCTACGGGATCATCAATTAAAATAAAAATTCAGTAAGTGTGATTTCTATAAAGATCAAATTCAGTATTTAGGGCATGTTGTTTCAGTAAAGGGAATATCAATTAATCCTGAGAAGATCAAGACCATTATGGGGTGGCATATGCACAAAAATGTAGTTGATATACGATCTTTTATGAGCATGGTAGGATATTAATAACGTTTCATCTAAGTATTCTCTCGAATCCCATACCCCATTACTTCCTTTCGAAAAAAGGAAAGAAACTTTTAATGGACCAACAACTACCAACAATGTTTTTAACAATTGAAACACTTATTCACTACTACTCCTATGCTAAAGATTGGTGACCCAAATAAGGATTTTATGGTATGTACAGATGCATTCCAGGAAGGAGTGGGGTTAGTGCTAACAAAAGATGGAAAAGTGATTGCATATGAATTGTGAAAGTTGAAAGAGCATGAGTAGAGATACTTTGCTTACAATATGGATTTAACTGTTGTATTTCATGCACTAAAGGTATGTAGGAATTATCTGTTAGGAAAAAGGTTTATGTTAATGACTGAAAATAGTAGTCAGACAAGATACTTCAAAAAAACCAATTTAAATTTCCATCAAGAAAGTTGGAATGCTTTCCTGAGTGAATTTGAATTTGAAATTCAACATTTAAAAGGAAAGGAAAATCGTGTTGCAGATGCATTAAGCAGGATGATACATTGCATCTATGAAATTCATTACAACTAGATATAATGTAAATTTCAGGAGAAAATTAAAGAAGTTTCCCAAAACTTTTGTAAATACATTGTTTTATGGAAACAAGCACAACAAGATAGAAACTAAGGAAAACAGTCTGAATACAAGATGAGTGATGAAATATTATTGACCTTTTGGGGAAGGGTATAAATTCCTAATCAGATTTCTATAAGGCATATGATATTAGATGGATTCCATAAGATTCATTACGCTACCCATCCTCATTATCAGAAAATGTTCTTGGAAATTAAAAAATATTATTTCCGGCTTGGGATGTGTAAATATATTGCAGAATACTTCAAAAAAGTCACAGAATGCCAGCAAGTCAAAGTCACACATTAAAATATTGATGCTTTTTTGCAACCCATACCCATACAAAATGGAAGTAGGAATTCATAACACTTGATTTTATCAATCGATTACCTATATCTAAGAAGAAAAATGACGCAGTAATGGTAGTAGTATATAAACTCAGTAAAACAACCTATTTTATGTTGATGATATTTCATGAAGGAAGTATTTCGATTTCATGGTATTATTAAGGTAGTTATCTCAGACATAGATGTAAAATTTACTTCCACATTTTGGAAGGCTTTATTTACAGGTTTGGGAACTCAAATTTGGTTCAGCACTATGTATCATCCACAAAAATATGGCCAAACTAAACCTATGAATCAAGTATTGGAGGATATGTTATGCATGTATGTTATGAAAAAACCCAATAAGTGGGAGGAATATATACATTTTCTATAATTTGAATATAATAATGGATATCATGAATCACTAAAGATGAGCCCCTTACAGGTGTTACATGGAAGGAAATTCAGAGCACCTACAAATTGGAGTAGTCTTGAAAGTAAATTAATTCTTCGACCAAAGGTGCTGGAAGAGATGGAACGAGAAGTGAAGAAAATCTGACAAAATTTAAAGGCTTCCAAAGAGAGGAAGAAATATTACATTGATCATAAAAGAACCTATTGGGAATTTGAGGTTGGGTATCATGTATATGCATGGATGAAGCCTAAAAAAATCAATTTAAGATGGACGAGCTGTGAAAAACTTTCCCCTCACATTTTTGATCCTTTCCAAATATTAGAAAGAGTTGGAGCAGTGGCTTATCTGTTAGCTTTACATAGTCACATAAGATTTCATAATGTTTTTCATGTATCATTATTAAAACGACACGTCTATGATCCTAGGCATGTGATTCAATAGAAAATTTTTGAGTTAAGATTGTAATTACTTTCTTTGATCTGAGTATAAATATTTATATGAGTTAACTTTGTTTTTTATGCTAACTATAATAGGTCGAATCAAATGGAGGTTTGCTGGTACAACCTCAACACATCCTCGAACGGAGAGAAATAACACTACGGAGATGAGCAATCACCCATGTTAAAGTTCAATGGAAGCACTTTAGCGAGGAAGATGATACCTGAGAGGATGAATAATTCATACAAGAAGGCTATTCAAAACTATTTCAGAGGTCGCAAATAAATACCGAGGACAATGTTTTTTCCTCAAGGAAACCATAGGATGAAATTAAGTTACAAAAATTACTTTATGTTTCATTTGGTTTAATTATGTTAAATACTGGTAAAATGCAGAAAAAATTTGGATTATTTTTTTTAAATAAATAATAATTACGATGAATAATAAATTAAAAATTGGAAAATACTGACTAGGAAAACGAATTCCAAACTCTAGATCAGTTAGAATCAGTTAGAGATAGTTACCTTCTCCTCTAGAGATAAAAATAGAATCTGAGTGAAGAGAAGGGGTTTTGTTCTAAGGAGAAAGGAAAAAGTGGATGAAGTCTAGAAATGGCAGGATGATGCTTAAGAGGTATCTAGAGTTGGAAATGAACCAGTTCAAATCTAGCTCAGACAATAAAGGTTCAGCCTGGATGTTGATCTTGATTCCTAGATTAATTTTTTGATAAAATTATTATCTATTGCTCTGGTGAGGAGCTCAGGGGGAGAAGTGGACGTCATTTCCCTTCTCAAGTTTTGGTGGCCCAAAATAACTTTTGTAATATTTTGATATAAATACTATTCTACACTTGTAGAGGTTATTCTAGTTCCATTCCGTGTGGATAAAGTTGCAAGAATATTTGTTTTGTACATAACCGTGGAGGAATATTATTATCGTTAAAAACTATGCATATATACTTATTTGATTAGAAATGTGTATAAATACTTATTGTGATTATAATTATCTTGTTACTCACTATGGTATTTTTTACTATTTTATGTGAATTAATAGTCTCTAAAATATTATGTGCATGATGCAAGAATAATCATTTGTATGAGATCTTAATCAAATTGTGCTTGAGGGCTTGAAAATTACAAGTGTTAAAAACTGAGTTTTTGAGGGCTTTTATGTTAATTTTTAAACACATAAAGAATGTAAATAAACGATGAAATATACAGAAACAATAGAAAAATGCACCATAATAATAACCACAACATAGCAAATGATGAAAGAGTTCACCCCTCCTGCGCTATGTCTCCTTGGTCCAGCTTCCAATTGCTTGGACCTCCTTAATTATGCTCAAAATGGTGATTACATACATTTACAGTGCTCAAATGGCTTCAAAACCTATTCCATCAGCTCCAGAATGCCCAAACAAATGCCTATCTAGCCTCTTTCTAGTTCAAAATTGGTCAAAAGTTGAATAAGTTATGAACCTCCCTAGTTTTTCTGCTAACTACACGACGAAGTCCACAAAATCAGGAACCATCCTACAAATTCCTCCTGATTTCAGCTAATCGAGCAACAAATTCTCAGAATTCTGGGCCAAATTGTTAGATCATTAATTTTCATAATAATGCCTTAAAGCCAAATTTAAAACCATATTGTTCGGTGCTAATTTATTATTTTTTAATTAAAAAATTCATTCCATGCCACAGCACCATTGGTCTCATGCCATAGGTCATATGGTGTAATATGGGGGGGGGGCGCACTAAGCCTTTTCCCCTTCACTTAAGGCTCCACTGTAATAAAGTTTAAAAGGTGTTTTGAATGTATGGTTTAACAAGTAACGTGTAGCTTGATCGGTGAAGACTTGATGTTGTTTGGAAAAGGTCACGATTTTGAATCCTACAAAGATGCAGTTCGGACTGAAGCAATTTTTGATAGCCCTCGTGCTACCATGTGGCAGCCTCCAATTGGGCCATGTGGTAGCATGTGGTTGGCAACCATCCCAACCAATCAAACTTTCCCACAATAGTGCAATCAGGGCCTACCACATGTTAAGTTGTGGTAGGCCCATTTTTTTTGAATATTTTAGCCAATCAAGGGAGTCCACATAGTTGCCTGCCACTGGTCCAAAATACATAGTCAGCTATCATTTTTTTTGAAATTTTTTTTTATTTGGGAAACAAATAGAACATGTTTCCAGGAGCATACGGTGTCAGTTTTGCACGAAACAAGTTGTGCCAGATTTAGAACAACACGATATACATGGTCATTTAGGTTCCACACCATTATAAAAAAATTCATTTTTGAACATAGTTTTGAGCACCTAATCACTCATCCCCACTGGAAGATTTTGGACTCCAAAAGCTCTTTTATTACTGAAAATTTGGATTAGAGTACAACCCCCTCACCTTTTGAGTCTCAATCGATTGGAATTTTCCTTAATTCAACAATTTGAGTTTTTCATGAAAACTGATCTTTTTCCTTGATTCCAAAGACCCCGCCTTGTTGTTATAGATACTCTCTTGCTACAATTTCCCATAATTAAAAGAAAAACAACCTATCTTTGAACAAAAAAATATGTTCCCTCCTCGGTCATCAATCAAAGGAAAGTTAACAACATGCAATTCTTCTCACCTCGAATATTGTCGACATGATGATGTTTAGCTTGCCTTGCCTTGTGCTTGGCTCGACTCTTGAAAAAATGTGATCGCCATCGCCATGTAGCACCCCATTTCAAAGAAAATACATTGTGAAACCCATAATAAGAAACTTTCAACCCAATTCCCTCTTTTTCAAATTTGTTTGGCACTTTCTCTTTGATATTTGCACTCTCTTGCACCGACATCTTGTTCACATCACTGCTCAACAATGATGTATGTTGCTGCAATTTTACCTCATGTTATTGACCTCATTTTGGAGGAGAAATGTTAGACTACTAAAAAATATTATAACAACCATTAGAAGCATCAATGAAATCAAAATTTTCATTTGATGCGTCACCTTGAAAGGCCTCATTCACAACATCTTGATTCGTGAACATTAACAAAGAAAAATTTTGACTAGCATTCACAATTCTCTTCATTTTTCCAACATGCATAAGAGACAAACTCGTATTTTTACTGTGTGTTGTAGCAATGTACTAAATCCTATTCTTTAATAAGTGATACTTATTCTCATGGATATTCTCGTGACTTGAAAATTCAGGATATTCAGGATTATATCCACTATATCCTATACTCTTGAATAAGTGATACTTATTCTCGTGACTTGAAAATTTTCATTCTTACATATCCAAAATAAAGGATAAGGTCTTGGATGAGGAATGCTTTCTAAATTTAAGTTCTTGACTAAGTATTCAGAAATAAGGTTTTCTTGTGAACCACTATCAAATAGGGTGTCAATCATGGTATTCTTTGAAATAACTTTAACATAGAAAAGTTCAATTCTTGTTTCATCATCTTGACTACTATTGAGACAACTTGAAGAAATAGTACATGAAATTTCATTAGCTTTCAAACCCATTGTTGTGATACTGGTTTCATCTCCTGAATCATAACCTAAATCATGTGTTATTGTTGCAATTGTCTTCTCCTTCTGCTTGTTTTGAATCTTGTTGGGTCTCATCAATGGATGGAGTTTCCAACAATGATATTCATCATGTTCATACTTGGAACAATGTTAGTATTTCAACATTCACTTCACCATTATACATAGGTAGTTCGAATTTGATATCAAGTTTTAATAAATGAGTTTTACCATGCACCCTTGGTCTATGTGGAGGTGTTTGAGTAACAGTGGTTATGGAAGAGGAAGAACATGAAGGTGAATATGGTTGTGAGTATGGTGGTAAGGATAATGGTGTTGTCAAATGTGGTTTGTCACCAATCTCATTACCTTTTGGAGGTTTGTCTCCATCTCCTCCTCCTTTTGAATACTTTCCTCCCTTTGGAGAATTGAAGCTCTCACCTTGCATCCTTGTGATTCTCTCATCATAGATAACTTTCACCAATATTTTCATATCAAATAATTCTTTCCTAAAGGTTTTTTCATCCTCTAACATATTTTCAGGCTCTCCTTCATCTGGCATACTTTCTAAAGATTCAAGTGCAATTTGAGGAAGAATTTGTGGTGGAGATAGTGGAAAAATTGTTCTCCTTGTCCTTGACCTAACTTCAGGACTTGCAACCACAATCTTTCCTTCTCCTCTCTTGAGCTTCAACCTTTTAAGAATCACACACAATTGAAAAAAATTAAATAATCATAGCAGAAAATAAAACCAAATCGCTAATACCAAACTTGGTCTGTATGAGATCTTAATCAAATTGTGCTCGAGGGTTTACAAATTAAAAGTGTTAAAAAATGAGTTTTTGAGGGATTTTATATTATTTTTAAACACATAAAGCTTGTAAATAAACTAAAATATACATAAAAAAAGACAAATGAACCATAATAATAATCACAACACAACAGAGGATAAATGAGTTCACCCCTCTTGGGCTACTCCTCCTTGGTACTATTATCACTCAGTAATTTCTCAAGGTTAAAGAAAGAACTCACTGAGGTAACCACAGACCAAATTTTAAACTCTAGGATATAGCCTTCGTAGGGTTCAGAGAGGGATCTCTCTATAAATTTTAACTTTGTTTTTATGATAAGATATTAGGCTAGTTATGATTTCAGAAATTGGTTTTGGTTTGTTTGGTTTGGTGGGAAAAATCACTTAATGAGATGGATATTGGGAAATATGTTTCTCCATTGGACTAAGGAGTCAAAAATCAAGTAGACAGAACTAGGATCAAGGTCAAGAAGTCAAATGTTTTCAAGGCAAGATAGATAACCCTTTGAAGATCTTGGAAGGCCGTTTGGTGAGGTGATATGATCGGGATAAAGAGAAATGAAGGGTTCTTTGATTTGGAAAATAGAAGTAGTAGGCAGAGGTCAAATGAAAGAGAGATAAATTAAGGGTTCCCTACTCTAGAAATCAACAGAAAACATAGAAATGAGAGACAGTAAAGGCAGGGTGCTTTTAACAAATCCTAAAGTAATACTCCTATTTACTCATTCAAATTTAGAACACATAATGGATGCATGAAATAAAGAAGATAAACAATTACAAGTAGAACATAATTTACTTCAATATCTCATCATAGGAATCCTAAAATATGATGCTAATTTATTCGATCCAGTATGCTACTCGAAATTTGAAACACAAAAGCCTTCAAGTCCAACCAAAATGAATATAGAAAGCTTCAATAATTTATTCCACAATAATACTTCAAAAGATGAAGTATTTATACAAATTATAAACTAGAATACCTTGAAAAAATATCAAGATTAGTTTACAAATATCTCAAACTGTTTTACATAAATAGAACTTAAATAAAGTACACTCAAAACTAATGAATCTATTTGGCACTATACTTATGGATTGATCGTGACAAAGAAGAGAATTCAAATTTGATATAAACTCTTAGTTGATGATGAGGCATTCAAGTCAGTAACTATCTCCTTCCTTTGTGCATTTTTCTCCAGAAATTCTCTTTCAGTTCCCTAAAATTCTGCTCCGGCTGGTCACAATAGGCTCTGCAAAAAGATGTGTAAAACAGAGCTTTGCATAGTCTGAAAAATAGGTTGTACCTATGTGCACGTATCTCTCATTCTGTAATGCCTGTGAAAAACGTGAGACAGGTTTTTGTATATGGGTCGCATAGGAACACAAACCTCCTTCAATTTTGTAATATGTAATTCTTATTGGCCACAATCTTCTTTGCAAAATGATGACTTAACAGGAATTTTCTGTAAAAAGTGCTTTCAAATATTGTTTAATATTTCCAAACCAATAATGGACATTAGAAAAGTGGGAGAGTTTTTTGTAGTTGGTCATCTCAGGAACATAAACCTCCTTCTGTTTTTCAAAATTCATCTTGTAGCGGTCATAATAGTTTTTCCAAAACAATGACTTAAATAGGAAATTTCTACAAAAGTGTCCCTTTTTGCTCTGTTTTCATCTTTTAACCTTACTGTTCTTTTAATTGTTTTTACTTTCACTTTGGATAAAATTCATTGTTGTTGGTGAAATTATTTTCATATATGTTTAACTATTACTGCCTCTGTATTTAGTTTTATTGTTTTACCTTTACTTCTCTATTACCTTTTCACTTTTACCTTTTACAGTAAGAGTGAGTAAAATATGTCCTGGAGAATTACTGATGGAAATTTTTTCATCCTCTGTTCTGACCACTTGTGTAAATTTATTCATTCTTCTATGCTACTATATGATATCTTCTTATTTTTAGGAAAACAATTCAAAATCATTTCCTTGTGAATTTTTTGAGTAAACAGGTCTTTAACTAGTATTAGGGTGCTTATCCAAATTATTCTTTTTCCAATAACCTGCAAAACAAAACAATTGTTAATGAAACCTTGGCTGCAGGGAGGATTTCTCTAGGACAACGAAGGTTTTATGAGGGTTTTTGAAGTCTTTGGAAGTAAATTGGAAGCTTTAAGCGGCTTTAACAACAGCTGCAATGGCTTTTTTCAGGTCCTCTGGGCGTAAAACAGTGTATCAGGAGCTTTGTTTCTTCAGTCAAGATGGATAAACACCCTGAAAATGAAAAAAAGGGCTTTACTGGTGCATATGGGGCTTTATGGTTTAAACATAATCGGCATTAAATGACATTCACGTCGGGAAAATAGGTGCTTTTCGGGCTTCATAGGATAGAAACCGCGAGTGGTTATCGCGTGAGTCTAAGGTGGTAAGTGGTTTCAAATGAATCAGACGTGATTAAATAAAATTAAGCCACGCAGAGGAGGGTGGAAAGGCTAAAACAACCTATTTCGTGTAGAAATGGAATGTGTTGATATTGTGCAACTTTATCTGCAATATGGGGTTATTGATCGTTGGATTGGGGAGGACTCATGCGAACAGTTAAGATTTGTTTTGGAAGATGTATCGGGATTTCAGAATGGGATCTAGGTTTATCAATGTGGCAAGATATAATATAGGGATTTCATACTTTAGGTTAATAGTTAATATGGAATGGAATGAAATGAAATGGATTAGAATACATAGTATTTAAACTAAGTAAAGTGTAAAATAGGCGATATAACACCGTTTTGTCCCATTTTTTATTTTTTACACATAGACTTAGGATGAAATTCATTTTATGGGTTTTGAATGTTTCTGAATGGAGATGAAATTAATTCGTTAGGGTTTTTGCTCTTACTAAGAAAAAAAGGGTATTTTACTTAGGAAAAGGGATCATGATCATGGATGAGGCTGAAAATGCTGATGAAAATGGGTGTTGAGGAGGTAAATCCCCTCTGCGGATAGAGGCGATCCCTACTAGCCCAGCACAGGTCTAGCAACAATCAGACACGCTACAGTGCAGGTTCCTAATTGTAAATAAACTGACTTGTGAGGAAGGCTTATCTGGAATCCGACGCTGTCGTTTGTAGAAGAGGTGGTGCTCCCGTTCCTTCGCCCTGGCAGATCACAGCCCTCGCGATCTCCATGATCGGACACCTGCACATGCAAGAAACAACACAAACGCAAGCATAAAATCCAGTGCATACAACTATATATCAGTCGAAGAGGATATAACTCATGAACATGATCAAGAACAAGAGTAGAACCATAACCGATAGTCGCTTATCATTAAAGAGTCAAAAGAAGAATACAACCATAGCTTCGACGCAACACTCTCCTTTAGCGGGTCATTAGCACAACATGTCTCGGAAAAGCCTGTCAGGGATGGGCAATCCTCTCTCTCTAGATACTTGGAAATATTATCCTTGCTTGGATTATGCCTTAGGGAATCAAGAAGGCTTTTGCAGCATGAAAGCTCTCGGGAACTTAGAAATTCAGCCACTCTTTGGAACTAGCTTGCAAATGGAAATGGGAAAGCTTTTATAGAAGGAGGAAGGGGAGTTGGGATCCCTATAATTATGGGATTGGCCCTATCATCAAGGAAGCTTCCACGAGAGGTGGCAAACCACTTCCTCTCCATGGAAATCCGTAGCCAAACCTCCCAAATCAAGATAGAAATCAGCCCAGTAATTTGTTAGGATGAAACTTCTGCCTTTTATTTTAAAAAAAAACCTCTTAATATGGTTGGCGCGGGTACGACTCTATGACAGAGCGCCAATTGGCACGCCCTATTTGTAGGATTTTCCTCATTGGCACAAGTTCTGAACTAGATACCCGCGCCAGTACAAAAAGGGATGTTTTTATGATTTTCTGCAAGGAGATGTCTTTAGGGCAATTAAAGCTCATCTTTAGAGGGATGCAATGAAATTATTTTCAAGCCTTAACTCTGCCCACAGGTCACAGAATGAGCCCACCAATGTGCAGGATGGGGATTGTAGGGATGGTGACAAATTTTTGTGTAACAGATGCCCCCTAAAGCATGAGGCCCGAAAGAGAGAGAGAGGGGTGAAATGCTTTACGAGAACATGCCGACCGAAAACACCGCCATCGGAAAACCTGCAGAGTGAAGTACAACTGATGTCTCAGATACATGATATATATGTGTGGTATGGGCACAACCATCCATAACAGAGTGTACAATAATCTAGATCCAAGGCATGGACGCAGCCATCCAATGAAGATCGATAAATAGACTCAGGTATGGTCGCAGCCATCCAATCAATGAGTCATGTAAATAATCATAATAATCCACAATGTCGCAGCCTGGATTACAACAGACACAATCCAGGGTCTTGCGCTCCATCTCGACCCGAACAAAGTACAAGTTCAAGCATGCGAATATGTGAGCTGAAGTCGAACATGCAAGAACATCGTCTGATTACCAGCCAATGATGAAAGTTGTTAACAGATGCGAGAGGAACCACCAATAATGACAATGGCCCCCAAGGTACTATAGGTACAATCTACGGCGTGCAAATCAATGAGCTGGTGTCGAACACCCGTAGAATCACTCGATTGGAGGCCAGTGATAAAAAACCTCGCGTCAAATGTGAAGAACCTGCCATTGAGGCATGCAGGCTCCAAGGTACCAGAAATGAGGAGGTAAAATAGGAATGGTTTCATTTTTACACAAGCTTGAAACAAAGATAAACTATTCTTGAAACCGGTTTCATTTTTACACAAGCTTGAAACGAAAATAAACTATGCTTGAAAAAGTAAGCATGCCCCTAGCGGAGTCGCCAAATTGTTGAGGAGGTAAATCCCCTCTGCGGACAAAGGCGATCCCTACTAGCCCAGCAAGGGTCTAGCAACAATAAAAAATGCTACAGTGCAGGTTCATAATTGTAAATAAACCGACTTGCGAGGAAGGCTTACCTGGAATTCGACGCTGTCATTTGTAGAAGAGGTGGTGCTCCCGTTCCTTTGCCCTGGCAGATCACAGCCCTCATGATCTCTGTGATCGGACACCTGCACATGCAAGAAACAACACAAACGCAAGCATAAAATCTAGTGCATACAACTATATATCAGTCGAAGAGGATATAACTCATGAAAATGACCAAGAACAAGAGTGGAACCATAACCGATAGTCGCTTATCATTAAAGAGTCAAAAGAAGAATACAACCATAGCTTCGACGCAACACTCTCCTTTAGCGGGTCATCAGCACAACATGTCTCGGAAAATCCTGTCAGGGATGGGACAAGCCTCTCTCTCCAGATACTTGGCAATAGTCTCCTTGCTTGGATTAGGCCTTAGGGAATCAAGAAGGCTTTTGCATCATGAAAGCTCTTGGGAACTTAGAAATTCAGCCACTCTTTGGAACTAGCTTGGAAATGGAAATGGGCAAGCTTTTATAGAAGGAGGAAGGGGAGTTCGAATCCCTATAATTATGGGATTCGCCCTATCATCAAGGAAGCTTCCATGAGAGGTGGCAAACCACTTCCTCTCCATGGAAATCCGTAGCCAAACCTCCCAACTCAAGATAGAAATCAGCCCAGTAATTTGTTAAGATGAAACTTCCACCTTTTATTTAAAAAAAACACCTCTTAATATGGTTGGTGCGGGTACGGCTCTATGACAGAGCGCTAATTGGTGTGCCCTCTTTGTAGGATTTTCCTCATTGGCGCGAGTTCTGAACTGGATACCCGCACCAGTGCAAAAAGGGATGTTTTTATGATTTTCTGCAAGGAGATGTCTTTAGGGCAATTAAAGCTCATCTTCAGAGGGATGCAATGAAAGTATTTTCAAGCCTTAACTCTGCCCACAGGTCACGGAATGAGCCCTCCAATGTGTGGGATGGGGATTGTAGGGATGGTGACAAATTGTTGTGTAACAATGGGTTTTATGTAGGAAATCCAATATTTTTAACCAATCAGTTATCGAGCCTTAGGTTTGGTCCCAACAAAAGTTGGAGAAATTCTTTGAGCCTCTTTAACTAAATGTTTAGAATATTAAATCATTATGGGGGAGGGGAAAGTAGTAATTTTTTTTCCCGATGATGCTTTATTACATGTCTCGCACAACTACTTTCTACCGACCCATCATTATTTCTAACATTTTTTACTTCATTTTCATGGGTGCATTTAAGCTTGCAACCCTAAATAATTTTTTTTTCAAAACATAAAAGCTATCTAATTCTAACCTTATTTCATCTGAGGGCTCATATTAAACTGTTGAGCTCCTAAATTATTCTCTATCCTATCTACTGATTTTTCAAGTTTAAATTGTTTGACAGATATTTATTATCTATCTAGCAACATGGAATTTAAAGCATGAGACGTCAAGTTTAAGCTGTTTGACCCTCATGGATTTGTGGCATTTAGGACAAGCTGCACACAATATTATTGGCAAAAAATAAAATAAAGTAGTGGTATTTAAACTTGCAACACTTTCATGATCTATTTTTGATGGGGTTCATATTTAATATTCTTTTGATCTTTGTTTCTTTTTGTCCTTTGATTGTTCTTTTAGGACACACCTTCTTTTGTCATTTTTTAATTTGGCAATACATTTCCAGAAAGCAAAGGTATGTACAATATTTCAAGAATTTAATAGAGTCAAATCAAAATTATGAATCCTATATTTATAGGACCCTAACAACGGCTTCACATGGGGATCTAATCTCCTTGTGAGATGTAAATAACATCATCGACTAGTAGCCTGATCCATTGGGCCAATCCCAAACATGCATATGCTGTGACTGAAAAATCTTGAACTGAATTTACCTCTTTTTCTACAAACTGAAATCTAATCTGAGACTAAAAGGTGCTGCAACCTTCAAACCAAACTACTAAATCATAAATATCTTAGGGCCTTTTCCTTGGCTTCAAATCTTAATTAATTATGCCAAAACTAGCTGAAAACTGAAAATTGAAATAAGCTAAAATCCTACCTACTTACTCTAATCAGTTGTCGAACTGCTGGTTAGGTAAAATGAAACAACCAATGCAACCATTCAAACATTATTTAATTTTAGGTATTTTGTTGCATGTGCTTTTTAATTTTCAAAACTATAATTCTGTAACCTATCAGAAACTTGTCAACAAATGAGAGGATAAGGAAATACTTGATTTCCTTTGTTGACTTTATAAAATTTTCAAAAGGATCTTCCAAGATATATAGACTAATCTTTAACTGATCTAAACAACTGTACATCTTTTATAGATGGCCTCCATGCCATGAAACTGAAATGTTATTTTCATCTTTATCTCCCTACAAACTTTCAGATAAGTTTTGTGATGATATTCCTACTGATTGTAATGTTTGACTGTTGAAACCTTTATCATCTTGATTCTGAAACTCATATTTAGTTAATGGACAAAGGCTTTGAATGCACTCATTATCCAACATATCTGCTATTGGAGCATGAAAAACTTGTGAAGATGGCTGCAATCTATTGGATATGGAATTCCATGGGACTTCATAAACTTCAACAAGTTTCTCATCCTTTTCTTTAATGATGTTATACCACATTTCCTTTGAAATATGAAATGATTCAAAACATAGTGGTATGGAATTCTCCTGTGTTATTTGATCATGTATTTCAATGGGAACTAATAACTGCAATTGTGAAACTGAAATATCCTGATCAAGAATTTGATTATCTTCTTTGTTGTCAATCATAATTCCAAAAGACTGTTGATTATTGATGGCATGAAAGCTGTCTCTAATGAAATGAAATGGAGCAAAGAAAAGAGGTAAAGAACCTTCACTTATTTCCAATTTTTTTTCTTTTTCTTCCTCACTTTCATGGCTGATCTGTATTGGCTAATCACTGTGTTTTGGCTGCTGAAACTGAGTTTCCTCATCCCACAAACTAGCTTCTAATTTCTCTGTAATTTTAGCTTGAGTTTGGAGAACATAACTATAATTATAATGACCATACTTAGGAAAATCATCAAAAGAAGGAATGTCATCAAACATACACATTAAATTGGTAGATTCCTCTTCCACATGTTGATCTATAGATCCATTTTTTGATCTATAATAATTGGAATTAGGAGGAATTTTTTCATGGCTATCAACCTCTTCTATTTATTCATGGTGATTTTGAACAAAAAATTCATCTTTCATAGTGATATTTTGCATCATTTCTTCTATTTCACTTACCAAAAGGCTGAGTTTTATCTCTGCAATGTTGTTCTTCTCTTCTTTTGCTTTCAACTTTTCATTTCTTAATTGTAAATTAACTTCTACATCAATTGCATGTTTTTCATCTGTACAAGTTTTTCTGGCTCTCTTTCTCTTAACCGAAATTCTATTTCTGGATCAAAGGCACTTGGATAATGTCAGAGAGCTAAATCATGAGGAGGTCTAATATTTTCTGGCATTGAATAATAAAATTGATTAAATCTATCAGAAAATTTTTCTATTGTTTCATTTGGATGTCTTTTTCACTGATTATATTCTTCTATGATCACAGAAAGATTGACTTTAATTATCCATCTATCAAGAAAAAATTTGGAAAGTTGTTGGAAATTTGATATGCTTGCAATAGGTAGATTCTTTAACCAAATTTTTATTCTATTTTGCAAATAAAGAGCAAAAAGTCTTATTTTAACATCATCTTCATAAATCTCAAATAAATCCATATAATTTTCAAAACCTTGAATATATTTTTGGGCAGTGATGTTATTATTTTCTCCATCAAACCTGGGAAGAAATTTGTAATAGTTATCAACGAAATCATGGAGTATAGGAGGTAAAATAAGGGGCTAATACTATCTGGAACTTTATACGGTATAGGAATATGTAGGGGATTGTAAGATCAGTCTTGATTATTTGAGGCTTCTTAATTGGAAAATGATCATAATTAGATTCAAAAGAAAGATGCTCAAAGAGATTAAGAGAATTGGTATTTACAATATTTAAAGGAGAATAATTAAAAACTAATCTAAGATCTTCTCTAAAATAAACTATACATTGAAAAACTTTCTTAATGAGAAATAACATTATTTCTTGGATTAAGATGCAAGTTGAAAGCCTAATATTTCCATATTGTTCTTTCAGGTTCATTCCTCTATTGGAGTCTTGATTGTGAAATTGATTTGGAGTCGCCAGGTGGATGACTTTAACCTTTGTGTGTCTTATCACTCTCCACCATCATAGATCAACTCTGAACCTGTAAAATATTTTTGAAGAAAATTTTAGTCTTCCCCACTATGGTCGCCAATATTTTATCACTCAGTAATTTCTCAAGGTTAAAGAAATAACTCACTAAGGTAACCACAGACCAACTTTTAAACTCTAGGATCTAGCCTTCCTAGGGTTCATAGACGGCTCTCTCTATAAATTTTAACTTTGTTTTGATTATAAGATATTAGGATAGTTATGATTATGCAAATTGGTTTTGGTTTGTTTGGTTTGGTGGGAAAAAACACTTAATGAGATGGATAGTGGGAAATATGTTTGTCCATTGGGCTAAGGAGTTAAAAAATGAAGCAGACAGAACTAGGATCACAGTCAAGAAGTCAAATTTTTTCAGCACAAGATAGATAACCCTTTGAAGGTCTTGGAAGGTTGTTTGATGAGGTGATATGATCAAGATATTCTTTGATCCGGAAAAGAGAAGTAGTAGGAAGAGGTCAAATGAAAAAGGGAGAAATTAAGGGTTCCCTAATATGGAAATCAATAGAAAACATAGAAATGAGAAACAGTAAAGACATGGTGCTTTTAACAAATCTTGAGGTAATACTCCTATTTATTCATTAAAATTTGGAACACATAATGGATGCATGAAACAAATAAGATAAACAATAACTAGTAGAAAATACTTTACTTCAATAGCTCATCACATGAATCCTGAAATATGATGCTAATTGATTCGATCAAGTCTGCTACTCGAAATTTGAAACACAAAAGCCTTCAAGTCGAACCAAAATAACTATAGAAATCTTCAACAATTTATTCCACAATAATACTTCAAAAGATGAAGTATTTATACAAATTCTAAACTAGAATATCTTGAAAAAATACCAAGATTGGTTTACAAATATCTCAAATTGTTTTACATAAATAGAACTTAAATAAAGGACACTCAAAACTAATGAATCTATTTGGCACTATACTTATGAATTTATGGTGACAAAGAAAAGAATTCGAATTTGATGTCAACTCCTAGTTGATGATGAGGCATCCAAGTCACTAACTGTCTGCTTCATTGTGCATTTTTCTCCAGAAATTCTGTCTCATTTCAGTAAAATTTTGTGCCAACTAGTCACAATACGAAGAAATTCTCTCTCATTTCAGTAAAATTCTACTCCAGCTAGTCACAATAGGCTCTACAAAATGATGTGTAAAACAGAGTTTTACACGGTCTGAAAAAATAGTTGTAAATATGTGCATGTATCTCTCATTTTGTAACATCTGTGAAAAAAGTGAGATAGGTTTTTGTATATGGGTCAATTAGGAGCAAAAATTTCCTTCATTTTTGTAAGATGTATTTCAGATTGGCCACAATACTGTCTGCAAAGTAATGAATTAACATGATTTTTTTGTAAAAAGTGTTTTCAAATATTGTTTAATATTTCCAAACCCATAATGGCTATTAGAAACGTGAGAGAGGTTTTTGTAGTTGGTAATCTCAAGAACATAAACCTCCTTCCATTTTTAAAAATTCATCTTGGAGTGGTCACAATATTTTTTTCAAAACATTGATTTAAATAGGAAATTTCTGCAAAAATATCCCTTTTTGCTCAGTTTTCATCTTTTAACCTTATTGTTCTTTTAACTGTTTTTACTTTCACTTTGGATAAACTTCATTTTTGTTGGTGAAAGTATATTCATCTCTGTTTAACTATTAATACCTCTGTATTTAATTTTATTGTTTTACCTTGACTGCTCTGTTACCTTTTCACTTTTACCTTTTACAGTAAGAGTGAGTAAAATATGTCCTAGATAATTACTGATGGAAATTTTTTCATCCTCTATTCTTACCACTTGTGTAAATTTCTTCATTTTTCTCTACTACTATATGAAATCTTCTTATTTTTAGGAAAGAAATTCGAAATCATTTCCTCGTGAATTTTTTGAGTAAACAGGTCTTTAACTAGTATTAAGTTGTTTATGCAAATTATTATTTTGCTAATAACCTACAAAAAAAACAATTGTTAATGAAACCTTGGCTGCAAGGAGGATTTCTCTGGGACAACGGAGGTTTTCTGAGGGCTGTTGAAGTCTTTAGAAGTAAATTGGAAGCTTTAAGTAGTTTTAACAGTAAATGAAATTTCTTTTTTCAGGTCCTCTGGGCATAAAACAGTGTATCAGGAGCTTTGTTTTTTCAGTCGGGATGGATAAACACACTGAAAATGAAAAAAAGGGCTTTACTGGTGCATATGGAGTTTTATGGTTTAAACAAAATCAACATTAAATGGCAGTCATGTCGGGAAAATAGGCGATTTTTGGGCTTCATAGGATAGAAATTGCGAGTGGTTATCACGCGAGTCTAAGGTGGTAAGTGGTTTCAAATGAATCGGACACGATCCAATAAAAATAAGCCACGTAGAGGAGGGTGGAAAGGATAAAACAACCTATTTCGCATAGAAATGGAATGTGTTGATATCACACAACTTTATTTGTGATATGGGTTATTGATCGTTGGATTGGGAATGACTCATGCGAATGGTCGAGATTTGTTTTGGAAGATGTATCGGGATTTCAAAGTGGGGTCCGAGTTTATCAATGCGGCGGGATATAATATAGGGATTTAATACTTTAGGTTAATAGTTAATATGGAATGGAATGAAATGAAATGGATTAAAATACATAGTATTTAAACTAAGTAAAGTGTAAAATAGGTGATATAGCACAGTTTTGTCCCATTTTTTATTTTTTAGACATAGACTTAGAATAAAATGCATTTTATGGGTTTTTGAGTGTTTCTGAAGGGAGATGAAATTAATTATTTAGGTTTTTTACTCTTACTAAGCAAAAAAGGGTATTTTATTTAGGAAAAGGGATCATGATCATGGATGAGGGCTAAAATGCTGATGAAAATGGGTTGTATGTAGGAAATCCAATATTTTTAACCAATCAGTTATCCAGCCTTAGGTTCTGTCTTAACAGAAGTCAAATAAATTCTCTGAGCCTCTTTAACTGAATGTTTAGAATACTGAATCATTGTGAGGAAGGGGAAATTAGTAATTTTTTTGTCCGATGATGCTTTTATTACATGTCTTGCACAACTGCTTTCTACCTACCCATCATTATTTCTAACATTTTTTACTTCATTTTCGTGGGTGCATTTAAGCTTGCAACCCTAAATCAATTTTCTTTCAAAACATAAAAACTATCTAATTCTAACCTTATTTCATCTGAGGGCTCATATTAAATTGTTGACCTCCTCATTTATTCTCTATCCTATCTACTGATTTTTCAAGTTTAAATTGTTTGACAGATCTTTATTCTGTATCTAACAGCATGAAATTTAAAGCATGAGAAGTCAATTTTAAGCTGTTTGACCCTCATGGATTTGTGGCATTTAGGAAAAGCTGCACACAATCTTATTGGAAAAAAGTAAACTAAAGTAGTGGCATTTAAGCTTGCAACACTTTCATGTTCTATTTTTGATGGGGTTCATATTTAATATTCTTTTTATCTTTGTTTCTTTTTGTCATTTGATTGTTATTTTAGGACATACCCTCTTTTTTCATTTTTTAATTTGGGAATAAATTTGCAGAAAGCAAAGGTATGTACAATATTTCAAGGATTTAACAGAGTCAAATCAAAATTATGAATCCTATATTTATAGGACCGTAATAGGTCCAAATTACAGTGGCTTGGCCCTCTTTAATTATGCTCAAAATGGTGATTACATAAATTTACAGTGCTCAAATGGCTTCAAAACATTTTCCATCAGCTCTAGAATGCCCAAAACAATTCCTGTCTAGCCTATTTCAGCTCCAAAATTGATCAAAAACTCAAGTTATGAACCTCCCTAGTTTCCTTCTAACTGCACCACAAATTCCCAAATGTCCTGAATTGCCCTACAAATTCACCCTAATTTCAGCTAACCGAACAATGAATTCCTAGAATTCCAGAGGACATTGTCAGATCATTAATTTTTATAATAACGTTAAACCCGATTTTAAAACTATAATGGTTTGCAGTCAATTAAATTTCTTAATTGAAAACTTTGCACCATGCCACCACGCCCTTAGTCTCATGCCATAAGCCATATTGTGTAATATGGGTGGGGTGGGCTAAGCCATGGCCCCTTCCCCCAAACCTCCGTTGTAATAAAGTTTAAATGGTGTTTTGAACGTATGATTTAACATGTAACATGTAGCCCGACTTGTGAAGACTTGTCGTTGTTTGGAAAGAGGTCACGATTTCAAATATTGAGGAGGTTCAGTTCAGACTTAAGCAATTTTTTGTGGCCCCCATGCTACCACGTGGCAGCCTCCGGTTCGGCCACATGACAGCATGTGGTTGGACACCATCCAAGCTAATAAAACTTTCCCAAAATATTGTAATCTGGGCTTGCCATGTGTCAAGCTGTGGTAAGCCCAAAAAAAATGATTTGTTCATTCAATGAGGAGAGGCCACATGTGTTGAACCCTTAGTTAAACTGAGAGGGGAGGGGGGGTGAATCAGTTTAACACATACATGGACTTTTAAAACTTTTCCTTTAAATCTTATTTACACCTTCATTTCATGGTCGACTTAATATGTGAGCAATCTTAATCTGTGAGCAACAAGTATTACTATCAAACAGATTTGTTAATGTAATAGCAGATTGAATATGAGAGCAGCAAGTATTAAGCAGATGAGATAAACCACATCAACACATAAACATCATGCAAAGAGACACCAGATATAAGTGGAAACCCATAAAGGGATAAAACCACATCTTATTATTGTTGTGATGCAAAGGCAAGCTCCAACTCCCTCTCACCACTGTTTTCTGCAGGCACCAACCTACAGGAGGCTCTATCCTCAATTCTGCAAGCTACAACTTGCAAGGAAGCTCCAACTCCCATCAATTTTATGCAGGCACCAACCTACAGGAGGCTCCAACCTCAGTCAGCTACAACTGACATTTTATCAAGCTACAACTTGATGTGGAAGCACCAACTCCCATCTATTTTCTGCAGGCACCAACCTACGGGAGGCTCCTACCTCAGTCAGCTACAACTGACATCTATCAAGCTACAACTTGATAGGGAAGCTCCAACTTCCTTACTCTTTCAAAAGAAAAACACTTGCTGATTTACCTTGGATATCAGCTCTGTTCTGTACCTTCTTCTCTGCTATTCATCAACTCTTATATCAGACCTGCATGATCTCTGCTCAGCTCCTTCTTCTTCTTTGCTCAGCTCCTCCTTATTCACATTCTTCTTGTAGCTTGCTTATTCTCTTCAACTCTCTTTAATTCTGCTGCATCCTCTCTTCTTCTCTCACTCCTTTTTCGTCAACCTCTCCTCTTGGATATTACCCCCTTATATACAAGATAGCTTCATGACTATTTGTATTCTACTAGGAAGTCAAAATGGACAGTCATGTCTCTTTGCCTTCTGCCTTCTCATCTCTTTTCAGCTTACTCAGAAAAATGTAACTGTAGGTGCTTATTTTAATATTACAGTGGGATATTTTCTTTCTTCTGGAGAGTTGCCAATGCATCAAAAACAATAAAAACAATTAAAACATTTACATTCGAATTACAATTTGAACTCCAGCTCCCTCATTTTGTCTCTTGGCTTGCTGCGCATTTGTCTTGTCTTTGGCTGTCTTTGTCTTTTCTGTGACTGTGTTTTATCTTCTTTCGGATCTGTTTGCTCTTCTGTCCTCTGCTGTGGTGTAACTGCTGCATATGTGTAAATGTGCCTTTTATATCCGCTGACTATAAATCTGGAGGAATTCCAACGCTTTTCATGCCACGAGTGTCTTGTTGATGTGGAACATTCTGCAAGCGGAACAGACATATATCACAGTCATTGTTTATTAAGAATCGCCCTCCCGTTAAGCTGAGGCCTATGGGTCTACAGACCACATGGCTTATCGCAACAGCATTATATATAAATATAATAGCGCCTTTTCATACATATATAAGTAATTTCAATACTCGGCATACATATCAATTCTCGACATTATATAATAAAAACTCTTTAAACACGTTCCAGAACTCAAACCTATCAAGTCACAATTTATCAGTCCATCGGGTCCGATTCTCAATCGCAATCGCAACTTTCTGTTGTGATGTTCCGATGCTCCACTTTACCTCCGATGCGATTGACCATGGAACTGAAAAATTTGTTAGTCATAATTTATAAGCCCATCGGGTCCGGGCTTCAATCGCAATCGCAAGTCTTTAACATATGTTCCGATTGACCAGTGCCGATGCGATTTGACCGTAACTCAAATATGTATTAACCACTGTTTATTCACCCATCGGGTCTGGAACTTCAAACAAATGCAATCGGGGCGCATCATAGAAAAGTTCTGATTGCGATCAGAACACGGATGTGATTTGCATCTATTAACTCCTGCTTATAACCGGATCGGGTCCGCCATTTCAATCGCAATCGCAACTTTCTGTTGCGATGTTCCGCTGCCCTTGCGATCTCCGATTGCGATTGGGGAGGGGTCCCATCTTTTCAAACTTTGTTTTATGCGCTCCATAATATAAATGCCTTGGACCTTTGTTTATGTGATGCACTGCACATATATGTTTATATATATGTTTGCCGCTGGAGTGAAGCGATTCCCGGAATAAGTTTGTGTTATATTATATGTATAACGCCGGTTGGAGTGTGCGATTCCCGGAATATGGTTCTGTATTATATTATATGTATAATAGGTTGGAGTGTGTGATTCCGGAATATGGTTTTGCATTATATGCGTAACGCCGTCTTGGGGTATGATTCTGTTCTCGGAATTATATACGTATATGGTTATTTCTCGGAATTTGTAAGCACTCTCTACCTAAGTGCCTTGTCACTGCGCACTCTTTTGGATCTCTATTCTTGGAATAACATCGGTGATAACACCTGTCTTCATTTGCTTCTTTGCGCCTCCATTGTATTCTTGCTTCCTTTTCTGTCTTTGATTCGGTCTTGCCTCCTTTGCCTATACGGGATTCGGTGTGCCTTCCTTTACACAGTCTTTGCCTCCTTTGCTGCCTTTGTTACTTCTTTGTCTCTTCCTTTCTTCTATATCTGTTGTCTTAGTTTCTTTGTGCTCCTTTCTCTATTGCGTATATAGAATCCACTCCACCTGTTATACTTGTAGCACATCCTATGAGGCTCCGATCTTCTACGCCTTCAATTCAACAATTCTTTTCCTCAACTTCGAACTCCGCTACGTTACCAGAGTTCTGTTCCTCATCTTGATTTAATTCTGCAGAATGAATTGATGTATTCTCCCCAACAGTGCTTCACAGTCTTCCCACTAGAATAATTGTTCCTCATCACTCTGTCTCATTCCTCAGCTATTAAATGGCCCTCTTCTACTGTCCTCACTACTTTGCAGCACCTCATCTGACTCCTGCTGCCTTTGTTCCTTCTATGCTCTACTTGTCTTATGCTCTCTTTGTTTCATCTTCTCCTAGACTGATGCTACTCCTTAATTCTCCTTTTGCTGCCTATGTTTCTTTAAATGACCCTGTCTCTGCTGCTTGACCCTCTCTACATCTTGCTGCTATGCTGCTCTCTTTGTCTTGTTGCTGCCTCAGGTGTTCTTCCTTTGCCATTTCCTTTGCCTTGTTGCTGCCTCAGGTGTTCTTCCTTTGCCATCTCCTTTGCCATCAATGACAACATTTCCAACAGTCTCCCCCTTTGGCATTGATGGAAACACATCCACCAATAATCTAATTCTTCCTCCAAGTCTTCCTCTGTCTAGCTTCTTTTAGAAGACCCTTTCTTCTATTACCTGCTTTTCCTCCCCCTTTGACATCAATGGAAAAGGGTTGCACATTTCTTAGTGTAGATTCTATCTTTTCATTTTTCTCTCTCTGAGATGTGTTTAGGCATTCTTCTTTTGACTTTGTACCATGTTGCTCTATACTGGTGTACAATATTTGTTGAGAG
Source organism: Pinus albicaulis (assembly GCA_034641835.2). Classification (NCBI taxonomy): domain Eukaryota; kingdom Viridiplantae; phylum Streptophyta; class Pinopsida; order Pinales; family Pinaceae; genus Pinus; species Pinus albicaulis. The sequence goes on from CM076569.1 coordinate 226,205,138, forward strand.
AACACTTTAGAGAATATTGAACTTGAATAAACATACAGTCTCTTTCTGATGTAGTGTGCCAATACATTTTTGTTGAGGAATATTGTAGATGGAATATGTCTTCTTCTACAATACTCATCTGCAGTCTAGCATTTGTTCAATTATGATGAAGCCAATATATCCTTTATTCCTGCGGTACACCTTTCCTGCCTGTTGGTGATGATATGAGCTAGGATGTTGACATTATCCTTAATAGTTGAAGGTTCTTGTTACAGCTGTGATCAATGAATTAACCAGAATTTGATCTAAGAGATCAAATGCCTTTACTGCTTGCATAATGAACTTTCAAAACAAAACCTTGAGGTAGGATGCATTCAATGTATTGGTCGATCTCACTTATCAACCATGCACTTTTCTTTATGACGTAAGGGGGTATGTATGTCAATGATCAATCTCTCTTTAAAGGTGGATTACCAGTAAATCCTTTGTGCTGAAGTAGGATTTAGATGATTTTAAAACTTTTGGGCTTCAGATGGTAATCACTGCTAGTCCTTTATTCTTCAGATACTTTGATTCAAGTGTAAACACAATACTGATCCTTTTGCTCTGCTACTGACCTTCTCAAACTGAATGCAGAATCCAGATAGCGCTGGGAATACTACCTTGATGTATGTTTGCCATAATACTTTTGATCCCGAGGACCTGTTTTATCCTTACCTAGCTGGCTGATCTCCCCCTGGAATGATATTCTATTGATAGATATGCTACCTGTACCTAGTACCAATTGATATTACCTTGATAAACCATGCAGAGATTTCATTTTAGCTTGCACATGAACCCATAGTTTCCACTATTGATCTTTCCACCGTTCACACCAACAATCATCAATATCCTGAATCTGATCTTGGTATCATTAACCTGCTACTTATTCTGTCATCCTGTTTTGAAAGAATGTCACTGCATTTTTATTTTCTATGACAGTTCCAGAATCACTGCTGCTTTATACACTGCTTTATATACAAATTCAACTGTTATCATGGCTTCTTGATGCCTTTTTAATAATCGCAACCAGATCTCATAACAAACCTTTGAAGATTTGAATATACTGCTCGCTTTATAGTTCGCCGCCCGACCTTGTATTAATACTCCATGCTTTGAAAAACAAACTTTATAATAAGACTTTCGGACTGGCCCACCTATGCACCATACCTCCTCTATCTTCCGCGCACTTTTATTAAACTTCGCGTATCTTTATCGAATAGTCACCGCCGGATGTCCCCTTTTCAAATCAACGGTCCTGAGAAATTCCGCTCGGTGTCCCGGTACTGACGTTAACTTGCGAAATCGCAGGTTAAACGGTGGCTTCCAATACCACCTATGCCACGTGTCAACAATCTTATGGAATCGCTAGCCCTCTAGATAATACCGCCTCCATACCAAAAGTGGTGCGAAATAATCCGGAAACCATAAGTGGTTTTGCTACAGTGTTTCACCAAGGTTCCGGTCTTCTTTATTAAATAGTCGTTTTTCAGTATATTATAATGATTCGAACCCGCTCACGAAGGTTTCGCTCCACCATTCACAACCCTTGCACCATACATAACCTTTGCAGATTTCCACCATACATAACACGGTTTCGTTTATTCTTATGCAGAGGTTTCTTATGCATTTCTTATAAATATTCTACTACAGGGTCTCATTCATACGAAATTCTCATCACAGGATTTGTATATCCTCCCCACAAGTACATATAGTTTGGGCATCATTTCAACACATTATCAAACATTCTTCTTTCTGAATATACAGACAGATTCTTAGCTTGATTTACTGGGTCCGACTTCACAGGGTTTTAGTCTTCAATCAAAGCCTATGCCACTCAATTAATGAATAATTGCTCAATAATTCATCTACAAACTGCATTACACCCCTAATTCATGAATAAACCAATTCTGCTTAAATTCTTCTGTTTCTTCTGCAGAGCGCATACACAGACACTCATTCACAGAGAGTATGGTTCATTAGTCTTCTGAGTGGAACAGGAAATTCGCACAAACCGATGCTACAAGGTTCTTCACCACAGAATTGCCACACAATCACTCTAATTTCCATACCTTGCTTATTGGACTCGGCTCAATTACATAGGATCATTCATCAAGAACTCATGTGTTCACACAGGATTTAACTAGTCAAATGCCTTTGCTTCCTCTGTTCTCCTTCTAACAATTTGCTGGCTATTGTGAGTTTCATATGGTCTTCTTCTTCCATAGATCTCTGTTAGAGAAACTTCCTTTCTCTTACTAATCTCATAGCTGTTATCATTCCAAGGAGCTCTTCTTAGACTACTTTCATGGGGTAAATATATGAACTGCTCTCCCCCTGGGATGCTGCTTCATATCTATAACTGGTTAGATATTTGCTTTGTTTCGTAGAGCAGCTCCCCCTGAGACTATGCTAGATTCATTATGTTATGGAGATAATAGGCTCCCCCTTTCTCTTTTCCTTCCAAACTTTATTGAGGTTCTTCATAATGTCTGCACTTCTTTTAAATTCATAGTTTTGTTTGATTTGCTTAGATCCCATCATCTGTCTAGAGTTCTTTAATGTATATGGCAGATTACAGTCCTTTTCTTTGTGGCCAAGTTTGAGGCATACATAACATCTTATTTGACCAAGGTGCATTTGGGCTGATGTATAATATTTTGTTTCTCTTTTTGAATACATTTTACAATCAACAAGTTTATGTCCAAAATTATTGCATGCATAACAGTAGCCATGGAAATGATTTGTGTACCTGGTGGAAGATTGTCCTTTCCATTTGCTTGCTTGAGGGGTTCTTCTCTTTTGCTGCATCTTTTGTTGGTTGGAGTTGATAGGCCTTCTCTTACATTGTGCTGCATTATGTCCTGGTTTATGACAAGAGAAACATGTGCTATTTTTCATAGGAGGAAAGAACCTCCTTTGACAACTTCCAAATTTATTCACTTCATCCTTAGGAGCATATGAGCCTTTAGAAGCTGATTATTTCATCCTTTCATTCTTTGTCTTCTCATGTTTTTGCTTGGTTATGTTTGTTTCTTTACAAATCTTGTTCTTGCTGGCTTCTTCTTCTGTGGGAATCTTCTGAGCTGCTTCATCTTCCTTTACTGCCTTTACAAAAATGACATTCCTTTTATCTTCAATCTTGGACTTGCTGGTTTCCCCTTCATATCCTATCCCAGCCTTTATGTGAGGTGATCTTTGAGCATTGAGAATTTGGTCCAACTGTCTAGAGCTTTTCATTAGAGGTGTATTCATTAGTAGTTCTCTTTGGGCTTTTTCTAAGTTCTTTCTTAGACTCATCACTTCTTCTTCCAATCTTTCACATTCCTGACTTTTCTTTCTCATTTGTTGCAGTAGAGTGTCTTCTATCTTCCTTGCTTCTTCAAGGTGTGTCTTCAGGCCAACAATTTCTTTCTTATCTTCAAATTCTCTCTCATCACATATTTGCATCACTGTCCTAAGGTCTTTGTTTTCATTCTTCAATCTTTCTATTTCAGTCAAAGCAGTGTCAAGTTTGGCTTTTTCTTCATCTGCAATTTCTTCATGACTCTTACAACCATTCACACTAGCAGGTACTTCATTTGATTGAGAATCTTATTTTTGACATGAATTTCTCTTTTTCTTAATTCTCTTATCCTTCTTGTCAGTGCAGTCCTTAGTGTCTACTCCATGTATGAAGTGCAATCTATCCCAGATTTCTTTGGCAGAGGTTAAATCCATTATCAACTCAAGGTCCTTGTTATGAAGACTGTTATATATTACACATTTTGCCTTGGCATTCCTCTGTTGTTCTTTCACCGTGGGGGATTCTGTGCAGTAACCATCACATACAAGCTTCCATACTTCAGGTTCATAAGCCAATAATCCTGTTTTAACCTTATGTCTCCATTCAGGAAAGTTTGTTGTATTTAACACAGGTACATTTTGATAGTCCATGACTTAACTAGATCTCCTTCAAGCTATTAGGCTTGCACCAAAGGAACCTGCTCTGATACCAATTGTTGAACCCTTAGTTAAACTGAGAGGGGGGGGTGAATCAGTTTAACACATACATGGACTTTTAAAACTTTCTCTTAAATCTTATTTACACCTTCACTTCATGATCAACTTAATATGTGAACAATATTTATTAGTGAGCAGCAAGTATCAAACAGATTTGTTAATGTAATAACAGTCTTAATATGTGAGCAACAAGTATTAAGCAGATTAGATAAACCACATCAACACATAGAAATCATGCACAGAGACACCAGATATAAGTGGAAACCCATAAAGGGAGAAAACCACATCTTATTATTGTTGTGATGCAAAGGCAAGCTCCAACTCCCTCTCACCACTGATTTCTGCAGGCACCAACCTACAGGAGGCTCTATCCTCAATTCTGCAAGCTACAACTTGCAAGGAAGCTCCAACTCCCATCAATTTTCTACAGGCACCAACCTACAGGAGGCTCCAACGTCAGTCATCTACAACTGACATTTTATCAAGCTACAACTTGATGTGGAAGCACCAACTCCCATCTATTTTCTGCAGGCACCAACCTACAGGAGGCTCCTACCTCAGTCAGCTACAACTGACATCTATCAAGCTACAAATTGATAGGGAAGCTCCAACTTCCTTACTCTTTCAAAAGAAAAACACTTGTTGATTTACCTTGGATATCAGCTCTGTTTTGTACCTTCTTCTCTGCTGTTCATCAACTCTTATATCAGACCTGCATCATCTCTGCTCAGCCCCTTCTTCTTATTTGCTCAGCTCCTCCTTATTCACATTCTTCTTGCAGCTTGCTTATTTTCTTCAACTCTCTTTAATTCTGCTGCATACTCTCTTCTTCTCTCACTCCTTTTTCGTCAACCTCTCTCCCCTTGGATATTACCCTGTTTTATACAAAAATAGCTTCATGGCTATTTGTATTCCACTGGGAATTCGAAATGGACAGCCATGTCTCTTTGCCTTTTGCCTTCTCATCTCTTTTCAGCTCACTCAGAAAAATGTAACTGTAGGTGCTTATTTTAATATTACAGTGGGATATTTTCTCTCTTCCGGAGACTTGCCAATGCATCACAACAATATAAATTTAAATAAAACATTTACATTCAAATTTAAATGAGAACTCCAGCTCAACTCATTTAGTCTTTTGAATTGGTACGCATTTGTCTTTTCTGTGACTGTGTTTTATCTTCTTTCGGATCTGTTTGCTCTTCTGTCCTCTGCTGTGGTGTAACTGCTGCATATGTGTAAATGTGCCTTTTATATCCGCTGACTGTAAATCTGGAGGAATTCCAACGCTTTTCATGCCACGAGTGTCTTGTTGATGTGGAACATTCCGCAAGCGGAACGGACATATATCACAGTTATTGTTTATTAAGAATCGCCCTCCCGTTAAGCTGAGGCCCATGGGTCTACAGACCACATGGCTTATCGCAACAGCGTTATATATATATATATATATATATATATATATATATATATAATAGCGCCTTTTCATATATATATGTATAAGTAATTTCAACACTCGGCATACATATAAACTTCCTTTTAAAAAGACTTAAATCAATTCTCGGCATTATATAATAAAAACTCTTTAAACACGTTCCGGAACTCAAACCTATCAAGTCACAATTTATCAGTCCATCAGGTCCAATTCTCAATCGCAATCGCAACTTTCTGTTGTGATGTTCCGATGCTCCACTTTACCTCCGATGTGATTGACCATGGAACTGAAACATTTGTTAGTCATAATTTATAAGCCCATCGGGTCCGGGCTTCAATCGCAATCGCAAGTCTTTAACATATGTTCCGATTGACCAGTGCCGATGCGATTTGACCGTAACTCAAATATGTATTAACCACTGTTTATTCACCCATCGGGTCCGGAACTTCAAACAAATGCAATCGGGGTGCATCATAGAAAAGTTACGATTGCGATCAGAACACGGATGCGATTTTCATCTATTAACTCCTGTTTATAACCGGATCGGGTCCGCCATTTCAATCGCAATCGCAACTTTCTGTTGCGATGTTCCGCTGCCCTTGCGATCTCCAATTGCGATTGGGGAGGGGTCCCACCTTATCAAACTTTGATTTATGCGCTCCATAATATAAATGCCTTGGACCTTTGTTTATGTGATGCACTGCACATATATATTTATATATATGTTTGCCGCTGGAGTGAAGCGATTCCCGGAATAAGTTTGTGTTATATTATATGTATAATGCCGGTTGGAGTGTGCGATTCTCGGAATATGTTTGTGTTATATTATATGTATAACGCCGGTTGGAGTGTTCGATTCCCGAAATTTGGTTTTGCATTATATGCGTAACGCCCGGCTTGGGGTATGATTCTCGAAATTATATATCTATCCTTCGGGTTGGGCGATTCTCGAAATTTGTAACTGCTCTCTGCCTCTGTCTCTGCTTCTGTCACTCTGCCTCTGTTCCTATCTCTATTCTTGGAATAACAGCAGTGATAACACCTCTGTCTTCATTTGCTTCTTTGCTGCCTCCATTGTATTTACTGCTTCCTTTTTTTGTCTTTGATTTAGCGCTGCCTCCTTTGCCTGTCTGTGATTCAGCGCTGCCTTCTTTACCTGAGTGCTGCCTCCTTCGCTGCCTCTGTTACTTCTTTGTCTCTTCCTTTCTGCTATATCTGCTGTCTTAGTTTCTTTGTGCTCCTTCCTCTGTTGCATCTATAGGATCCACTCCTCCTGTTATACTTGTAGCAAATCCTATGAGGCTCTGATCTTCTATGCCTTCAATTGAATAATTCTTTTCCTCAGCACAAACTTTGCTACATTAAAGAAGATTGATGTATTCTCCCCAACGATGCTTCACGGACTTCCTACTTCGGTCTTCCCACTCTGTCTCATTCCTCAGCTATTAAATGGCCCTCTTCTACTGTCCTCACTACTTTGCGGCACCTCATCTGACTCCTGCTGCCTTTGTTTCTTCTATGCTCTACTTGTCTTATGCTCTCTTTGTTTCATCTGCTCCTAGACTGATGCTACTCCTTAATTCTCCTTTTGCTGCCTCTGCTTCTTTAAATGACCCTGTCTCTGCTGCTTGACCCTCTCTACATCTTGCTGCTATGTTGCTCTCTTTGTCTTGTTGCTGCCTCAGGTGTTCTTCCTTTGCCATTTCCTTTGCCTTGTTGCTGCCTCAGGTGTTCTTCCTTTGCCATCTCCTTTGCCATCAATGACAACATTTCCAACAACATGATCACTTGCCACTGGCCCAAAATACACACTGAGTTGTCATTTTTATGAAAAAAAATTATTGTTTAGAAAAATTAACAGAACGCGCTTCTGAAAGAACATGGTGTCTGTTTTCCACGAAACGAGTTGTGTCAGATTCAGAACGAAAAGATCTATGCGGTTATTTAGGTTCCACGCCATTCTAACAATGTTCCCTTTTTAGCATAATTTTGAGCACTTGATCAAATAGATATCTAGCCATTTGTTGTGGTAAAATATTACATAAATTCATTATATATGCATTAATGTTATCATGATTAAGCTGTGATTTCCATATGACTTGGGAGAGTGCCTTACAAACTATATAAATAAGTTTATAGGTGGGTTGATGACTTCTAAGAGGAAGGTTCTTATTTCTTTCTTTAACCCTCAGAATGGAAGGACACATTGGAGGAAAAGAGTGGCATTTGAATGAGAGATGAAGATGTGTTGGGATAGTGGGTTCAAGACCAATCATAGCACTAATGAAACTAAATATTTAAATAGAACCAGAGGTTGAGACCCTCATTCTAGATGAAACAGAACTTGAGTCAAGTCCTCGTTAATCCAATACAACATGTAAGAACAATTTTATCTTGTGAAACATACATCTAGATATACAGAACCAGAATGGACACAATATCAAACAAGGATGCATTGCATTCGACATACTTGCCGCATAAATGGTCTCACAAATTTATTGTGACAAATCCTTCACAACTTGTTTCTTCTATCCTTGGTCTTACAAACTTTTGTGTCCTTGGTCTTACAAAATTTTGAGCTTGTTTCCTTTGTGGTTTGGTAGCTTGTTTCCTATGTTTCTTGGTCTCATAGGATTGTGCACTAAGAAATGATTAAATTATATTTAGGATTTTTATATTGTTTCAAAGTTTTAGAGACAACAAGAAATGAGTAAATTATATTTAGGATTTTTAGATTGTTTCAAAGTTTCAGAGACAATAAGCACAAGAAATTGTGTAAAAATCCAAACTGTCTTTCAAAATCGTTTTTAGTTGAATCAGATTTTTTTTGCTATGATTTGGCTCTTGCCTAGTGATTTAATAATTTCTACAAGTTTAATGTTAGCGTTGTGTGCACACACTCAGATTTGGATGGAAAAATGCGAATGCGATCAAAATTGCGCCAGTAATGAAGATCTCTTATGAAGACAACTTCAACCCTGAAATTAGCATTGTCGCCATGGTTCATTTTCCTTCACACAAAGAAAAAGATAAGAATAAGAATAACCATTTGGAAATCCTTAGTTGAAGACCTTGAAGACCTTAGGAAAGCCTTCCAGTTGTGCTTCTCGTTTGGGGCAGGTGTACTTTTGGTGACAGGCGCTCAACCGGCTTCCACGCCGATCAACCCCAAATATCGAAATCAACAACCCAAAGATGAGGACGAGGGTATTAAAGATTAAGCAGAGCAGGAAATATCATTGGAAAACGAGGCCAATGTCAAAGGCACAGGAGCGAGAGCATCAGATGCTCGAGAAATAGCAAGAGAATGCGCGAGGGAACTGGCTAAAGAACAAACTCAAGAAGGATCAGATGAAGTTTTTTTTTTTCAGAAGAAAAAAACGTTGTATATATTAAAAGAAATATATGACAGTACATGAACATCAATACATTCTCAAACTGTTATATAAAAACAATGAGAAAACTCCATATTCCCAAATACATCCAGAATACACTTTTGAAGAGAAGTTATTCGATGTTCATGGCCAACAATATTACAGGTAGTATAAAACAGACCCATGAGATCATCCCTGTATACATTGAAAAGACATTCAAAGAAAATACAGAAGAATCATATTCATGACAATGAGGAAATAAAAGATAACTGCATAGAAAGAAGGCTAACAAAAAGGTGTGCTCCATAGTGTGTTCCATGACTGACAAGAGGCAGACTCGCTTGTGCAAACACCAAATCAAGCTCACTTGAAAACATTGAGCGACTTTGATATCCCACTTGCTGTGCGCAACCCTTGTATTATAGAACTGATTCGCTTGTAAATCATCATGCTCACTTGACATATGGAATTCCGGCTCGCTTGATGAATATTGTCAGGCTCGCTTGTAGAAGAAAACCAGCCCTGGACAAAACCAAAAACCCCGCACTCCAAAAAAAGATAAAACAGGCTCGCTTGATGAAAGAAAGATTGTCCTGAAAAGAAAATGGCGCCCGATAACGATGAATTTCTGATCCCCATGATTGGGGGAGATCCGGCTCCCCAGCTCGATCAAAAACGAAATCAGTTGAAATGCAAGACCCCATACAACATCCACATGAAAAGAGCGTAAAGGGCCCCCATCAAAATCACAGCAATCAATACCAGACGCCAGCCACCCATCACCATTTTCTTATCAAGGACCTTCATGAAATCTGGATGCTTCGGATTAACGACAACCATCACATAGATCATGTGCTCTGACAACAGGATGTCACACAGCTGCAGAAGATAATAAAGATTGAAATCGGGAAAAGACCAACTGTAAAAACGATCCATATGAGGCCGAAAAGCTATGATCCAGATACCCGAAGCAAGTACAAAAAAATCCAGAAAATCGACCGGCAAGCAGATTAGATATGGAGGATCACTGAAAATTAACGTCTACATACCACATCACTATAATAAAGACACCCAATTCGAGATCCTGATGGGCGTAAATATCCATAGAAACAGACATCTACCCAAAATCATAAATAGGTCCACATTACACGATGCATACAAATAAATGTGTTAACCTTCCAGGACAGGGCCAATAAATGAATCAATGCCGTGGAAACCAATTCAAAATTAACCGGAAAAAGAAACGGCTAATCGGAAAAACCAGGTAGCTCACAGAATTGGCAGCTACAACAGCGTAGACATCCTAGGAGAGCCCATCATCAGCTTTGAAAATTCCAGCGACAGAATTGCACCAAAAATACTACCCAATGAAAATGCTTAAAAGATGTCACAAACATCTTCATGCCGTGAGCCACCACACATCCATCAAAAGATATTAGGAAGTGAAACCAGCAGCTGCACTATCAATGCTCGGAAGACAAAACCCTGCCATCATCCAGTCTCGAAGCGAAAGCAGACCCTTTGTGAAGATCATCCCTCGCAGCTGGTCCACAACATGCGCCTTACGGTCTTCTCACTCAACCTCACATCCTCCTCTCAGTCACCTCATAACACTCACACAGCCGCTCACAAACCATAGACATCTCCAAGCTCAATCACATCCCCCAAACGCCTACCAGCTCAGTCGCCTCACAACTCACATCCTCACAGCCCGCACACTCTGTCTCTTCGCTAACGATAGAAACTGCAGCACTCATGATTCAGCAATAGCCACCAAAGGACACAACAAATTGTCCTCATTGGGTTCCAGCTTTATGAATCAGCAATAGCCACCAAAAGCAGTGAAATAATTGTCCTCGTTGGGTTCCAACTATATATGATTCAACAATAGCCACAAAAAGCCACTACAATTGTTCACTTTGGGTACCAGCTTTATGATTCAGCAATAGCCACCAAAAGCTACAACAAATTGTCCACCATGGGTTCCAGCTATATGATTCATGAACGCCACACGTTCCATCCCAGAATCCCTACCCAGACTGACTAACTGACTCAGACTCACACAGAGACCCAAATGTGAGGATTTCTACCTTATTTCAAGCCTTAACCCCCAGGCGTCGAAAATAAACCAGCACCCGCACTATCATTGCATGGAAGACGAAATCCTACCATCAATATTGTCCAGGCTCGAAGCGAAAGCAAACCCAAGTTGTAGCATCCTCACAGCCCGCACACTCTGTCTCTCCGCTAACGATAGAAACTATAGCACTCATGATTCAGCAATAGCCACCAAAGGCCACAACAAATTGTCCTCAATGGGTTCCAGCTTTATGAATCAACAATAGCCACCAAAAGTAGTGAAACAATTGTCCTCGTTGGGTTCTAGCTATATATGATTCAGCAATAGCCACCAAAAGCCACTACAATTGTTCTCTTTGGCTACCAGCTTTATGATTCAGCAATAGCCACCAAAAGCTACAACAAATTGTCCACCATGGGTTCCAGCTATATGATTCATGAACGCCACACGTTCTATCCCAGAATCCCTACCCAGACTGACTAACTGACTCAGACTCACACAGAGACCCAAATGTGAGGGATTTCTACCTTATTTCAGGACTTAACCCCCAGGCGTCGAACATAAACCAGCACCCGCACTATCATTGCATGGAAGACGAAATCCTGCCATCAATCTTGTCCAGGCTCGAAGCGAAAGCCAATCTCAGAGCATACCCTCGCCAATCTCCAAGGATCAGATGGAGTTGCGAAGGCTCAAACTTGCATTCGTCCTCGAAGCCAGCTGTTTTCTTTAAATCCAGCATCTACAAGCCCTACTGTGCCTAATCTCCACCTGGAAAATGCATGTGTCAGAAAACTTGGGAATCGGCTCCAACGGGGCTAATCCACAAATGAGTATGGGAAACAATAACAATATAAGTAGTAATTCATCGGATTCAATCTCGGGAATTTTTAATCTTGAGGCCTTATAGAGCAGCCCTTTTATCAATACTTAGTTTGGCATCGAAACAATCAAGTTGCCTTACAGAATTACTCTAAAGTCACATAGTTCGATGGAGCAGTAGCCACGACACTGCCCTATTCAGCAGCGCCCGCTCACAGCAAAGCAGCCTAGAATTCAAGCCAACAGCTGAATGAAAGTCTATTTTCAAGTTCATGTGCCTCGGCATTTCAAGTCCGTTAAGGATTTTGTAGACATATTGGAATGCCATAGCCGCTTCACCATGAATTTTTTTAGTAGCCAACCTCAACCTCATAGCATATTAAGTGCCCTGAGTGTGGAACTCCCACATCATTTACATAGATTTGGGGAACAATAACACTATTAAAAATATTGCAGTATCATGTGTATTTTTGGCGGCATGTGTATTTTTGGGAGTTCCCACCATGGGCTCCACCACAGGTAGTCAAAACTTAAAACTTTCGGTAAAATTAAAGAAGAGCAATCAAATATCCAAACCTTGGATGGTGCAATCAAATATTCAAACTTTGGATAAACTTAAATTAGGTGAAAACCTAGACGAACGAATGTAGACTTGGGATAAAATATACAAAGCTAATCGAAAGACATTGAGTCTGCAATAAGACCCTCAATGTCAATGGCCAATGAAAAATTTAAAAAAATTAATTAAATATTTTGAATTATCAGCCTTTTTTCAAGACTTTGGTTAAAACCACTGATAACATTTGATATTTAAAAATTCAAACAAACTTAATTCGAAGTCAAAGTGATCGCTATATACCTGCTACTTTCGGCAGTATAATAAAAGGAAGAAATAGTCAACCGGGCAGATATAATAAATGGAAGAAATAGTCAACCAAGAATCATAACCATCGCTATATACCTACTGATTTTGGCACGTATAATAAAAAGAAGAAATAGTCAACCAAGAATCATAACCATTTATGCGTAGTAAATAGTTAACCAAGAATCATAACCATTTATACCAAGAAACATAATTGTTTATGCGTGGTAAAGAAGCAAGAAATAAACTATAATGGAACAGTAAAGAGAACAAATTAATAACTCATTACCAAACAAGAAATGTTTTAGTAAGAAACGAAAAAAAGAGATTACCACTAAACCCTTGAAAGCTACAGGGTCGTAAGAGAATCTTTAGCAGCAATTATACATTGACTAAGATAGTTAAAATACCAGGAAGACGATTTCTGTTTATTCAATAGTAACAGTGCATCAGATTTTAAATTGGGTCATAACACAAAAGTATAATAAGAAACCCTAAAAGGATACATAATTAACCATACCCTCGACCTCGAAATAAGGCAGAAGGTTTAGAAAATAATATAGGGAAAGACCCAGGTTCACAATCTTAATTGCTTGCATCCAAGAAAACCCAAACTCCAGACTTGGAGTTATTGCGGCATTGTCTCCATAATGACTAACAATATAGATATTGATTTTAAAGAGAACACAATTATTCTCAGAACTGGAACCAGAGCTATGGTTGTTGGAATTTATGAGAATTCCATAACAGAATAGAGGGAATAAAACTCTCCTCTTTAACTCAAAGAAAAATAATTTTTTTCTCACAGAAGACAGAATTTCACAAAACATGTGATTCTATTTCATTCACTGTAAACTATTACAAAAAAACTTTCTTCCTCTGTCAGAAGGATTTATAAAAAAAAACAAGACTGTTGCATAAACACAGTGCTTGAAAACAAAAACAAACTGTCTATGTTCAAGACACAACACTCTATCACTCAAAAACAACGCACTACTATGCACAATACAATACACTGTCTTTTTACACTACTGTGTGTATTCAAAACATTACTCTGTCTATTACAATAGCCTTCTGGCCTTTTTGCACTTTATATACCACAATGCTTTTTAATAAAAAAAACTATATTAAAAATAAAACTAAACTTAAAACCTATGCAATGCCTTTTCTGGCCCACATACAAAATGAGCACATGTAATATATTGACCAAGGTTTAAATAAACCTATGTGCGAGAATATAAACTATTTCAAAAGGTTTTATAATGAAAAACATATTGCGCAGTTGTAAAACATACAACATAACAAAAACTTTAATAAAACTTCGATGAACCCTTTTATCGCACGATGAACCAAAACGTTACACCACCGGACTTCAAAGAACTATGAGCCAAATTTAACTGAAGATTTTCGCGTAACAGAACTGGGGTTTCTGACGTCAGGTTTTGTGCACGCGATGGATTATCAAATCCATCATATAACTTCATATCGCATTCGCCAGAGCTCTTTGGGTACGTGCCTCCTTTGTGATGCGAAAACCTTTAATAAAATCCGGTCCATAAAATGCATCAGGTTTGTGACTTAAGAATACAAAGCGGGCAAAAAAAACGTTCTGATTCTGATTGTAACGGACACGCAATGAGTTATAAACTCCATTGCATAAACATTCATCGGGTCCAGTTGTTTACATAACAATCGGGCCATATTAAAACTGATTGCGATCCAACAAGAAACTGCCGAGTGGTCTGTGGGACCACACCACCCGCGTACCTTAGCTTTAAAGCGGAGGGCGATTTAATATATATTGTGATTGCGATTGGCCAATCGCATCGCATAATTCAACGGTGCATAACATATATGTGGGGGAATATAAAACTTGCGATTGCAATGATCACATCGCAACCTCTAACATCAACAAGACACTTGATCTTCAAAACAATTTTTCCATTGTGATTACATAAGGAATGTGGGGACCACTGTCCTTAAAATAACTCTCGCGTTCAGAAAACAAAATATCTCTGTTTTATATAAAAAGCTTTGTTTTGAAATACAGAGTACTGCAGTTTTTAAAAACAAACTGATTGTTCACAGAAATAGAAAGTGGCCCTGTGTGCAGGTTTTTCAAACAATTACAGCGAACGACTCTGAGTACAAAAACCTGGAGAAAGAAAATGGAAAGCGGCTTGCTGGACAGAGTTGCAGTTGAACACTCCCCCTTAATTTCAACTGTTGGGTTATTAGTCATACCCAAACATTTTCTTAAAAACTCAAAACTCTTTTGCCCCAATGGCTTGGTCAGAATGTCTGCAAACTGCTCCTGAGTTCTACAGTGTTCTAAAACAATTTCTCCATTGTTTACCAATTCCCTGATGTAATTAAACTTTGTGTCAATGTGTTTCGTTCTCTTGTGAAACACAAACTTCTTGGATAATGCAATACCTGAGCTAGTGTCACAATAAATCACAGTTCATTTTGCTTGCTCTTGGCACAAACTTCTCAACATCCTCCTCATCCAAATTTCTTGACACGCTGCTACTGTAGTTGCCACATATTCTGTCTCTGTTGTAGACAAAGCTACAATAGGCTGCCTTTTAGAAGCCCATGAAATAGCTCCTGAACCCATGTGAAAAACATAACCGGATGTGTTTTTCTGGTCATCTACACTTCCAGCGCAATCACTGTCAGTGTATCCAATTAAATCTGAACATTCTGAAACAATATATAAAATACCAAATCTTTTAGTACCTTTAACATACCTCAAAATCCTTTTTTTTTCCTGCCAATGTGCTTCTTTTGGCTTCTCCATGAATTTGGAAATCAAACCAACAGCATGCATTATATCTGGTCTAGTTGCAGTCAAATACATGAGGCTGCCAACTATGCTCTTGTACAAACTAGGATCAAAATCCTTGTTGCTGTCCTCTCTGCTGAGTTTTAATCCCATCATTGTGGGAGTGATTGCTGCTTTGCTCTCCTACATATTAAATCTTTCCAACACTTCATTAACATATTTTTCTTGTGAGATAAAAATCCCATTTTCACTTTTTTCTACTTCTATTCCTAAGAAGTATCTCAACAAACCCATGTCAGTCATTTCAAATTATTCTTTCATGATTGTTTTAAAATTTTCAATAAGGTAATCATCATTACCTGTGAAAATAACATCATCAACATATAAAACCACAATAAACATTTTACCATCTTTTTCTTTGATGTAGAGGGTGGGTTCTCCCTCACACTTTTCAAATCCATTTTCCAGTAGATAGGAATCTATCCTACTATACCACGCTCTTGGTGGTTGCTTTAGCCAATAAAGAGCTTTCTTCAATTTGCACACTTTGTGCTCTTGGTCTTTCTTTTTGTAGCCTAGAGGTTGTTCAATATAAACCTCTTCCATTAACAGTCCATTTAGGAATGCTAACTTCACGTCCATTTGATAAAATTTCCACTTGTTTTGTTCTGCTATGGACAACACTGCTCTCACGGTTTCCATTCTAGCAACCGATGTGAAAGTTTCCTCATAGTCTCTCCCATGTTGCTGCTTATACCCTTTGACAACAAGTCTGGCCTTATGTCTCTCTATTTTTCCTTCAGCATTACTCTTGGTCTGGTAGACCTATTTAACTCTAATAACTTCTTTTCCTTTTGGGAGTTAAACCAAATCCCATGTCTTGTTTCTTTTTATGGCATTAATCTCGTCATCCGTAGCTTCTATCCATTTTATATCTTTAATAGTTTCCTCAAAATGAATAGGGTCATCAACATGACAATATAAAACAAACAAAGAGTTCATACCTTCATTGGCTGCCTCTTGCTCATAAATGTCATTTAAATTTCTGAACTTCTTTCCTCTTTCATTAGGTGTATGAGTGCTTGAAGTAGCACTCGAATTTCCTCCTTGTGGTGTGCTTGGAGAAGCACTTTAATTTCTCCTCAAGGATGTCTCTTGTTGCCCTTGTGTTGGTGCTATTGTTAGGGGATGTATCTCAGCCAAATCATCATCATTTTCTTCATGAGATAAACAGTGTTTAACATTCATTGTTTTCTCTATGCTTCCATCCCAAGCTTCCTCCTCAATGAACTGAACATCTTTTCTCACAATAAAATTCTTGGTGGATGGGTTGTACAACCTATAAGCTTTGGATTCCTCAGTGTATCCAATGAAAACAAATTTCTTCCCTTGCTTTCCAACTTCTTCCTTAGCTGATCTGGAATGTGTGCATAAGCCACACATCCAAAAACTTTCATGTGTGTGACACCTTGCTTTGTGCCACTCCATGCCTCTTTTGGCACTTTGTTCATAACTGCTATTGTAGGGAACCTATTCAAAATGTATGCTGCACAATGTACAACTTCAGCCCAATAATCATTAGGCAAATGCTTTGCCTTTAACATACTCCTTACCATATCCATGATTGTTCTATTCTTCCTTTCGGCAACTCCATTTTGCTGCGGAGTGTATCTAGTTGTAAACTGCTTATGAATCCCATTTTCTCTACAAAAACGTAGAAAATATTTAGAGATATACTCACCTCCTTTATCAGTCCGTAGGACTTTGATATGCAACCCACTTTGCTTCTCTACAAGTGCTTTGAAATTGCAGAATCTTTCAAACACTTCACTTTTTTTTCTCAAAAACTAAACCCAAGTTTTTCTAGTAAAATCATCAATAAATGTTAGCATATAGTGGCTGCTAGCAAGTTATGGAGTTTGCATCGGTCTACATAAATCTGAGTGGACAATCTCTAAGGGTGATTTTGCCCTTATACTTTTCCTGCATGGAAAACTTTCTCTGTGTTGTTTACCCAAGATACAACCTTCACAAAGGCTGTTTGGTTTCTCAATCAAAGGTAAACCTCTTATCATTCCTTTTCTTTTCAATAAGTTAAGACCTCCAAAGTTGAGATGTCCAAATCTCAAGTGGCACAACCAATTGTCATATTTTGGTTCGCTTCGGAAAGCCTCTTGTGTTACTTCTGTCATTTCTTCTCCATTCTTCAAATCTGCTCTCATTCTGAGAGGGAGCATCATGTTCCTTGTCATCTTCACTTCATCAATACATTGTTTGCTGGGTGGTTTATCCATGATGGTGCATACATCATCCTCAAATAAAACATTTTACCCCTTTTGAACAAGCTTTCCAATACTTAAGTGGTTACATTTCATTCCTAGAACATAATAAACATCTGCTATGGATTTATTTTCTCCTTTTCTTGTTAAGACATTTACATCTCCTTTTCCCATAACAGAAACTTTACTATCAGTCCCTAATGTGACTTGTGATTTCACATTCTCATCTAACATAGAAAACATGGCTATGTTTCCTGTCATATGGTTACTGCAACCGGAGTCTAGAAACCATAAATCTTCACTCTTTTCCTCAGCCATATTACAAGCTAAAAACAATTTATCTTGGCTGATATTTTCTCTAGTGAAATTTGCATTTGTTCTATTACCCATATCATGCTGCTTCTTCCTACATTCATTTGCATAATGCCGATATTTTTTACAATAATGACATTAGACATTGGATTTATCATACCTTTGTCCTTAAGCATGTTGTTGACCACTTTGTTGGCTGCTGCCTTAGCCTTGGTTCTGATTTGGATTGCTGCCGCTTCCTTGAGCATTTGCTGGACTGTTTCTTCCACCACTGTTTTGGCTTCTGCCTCTTCCTCTCTTGTTTCCTCTACCTTGCCCTCTTCCTCTTCCAAAGGACATCTAGGTCTTAAAGGCATGCTCTAGAGATGAGTTTTCATTTCTACCCAATCTCTGCTCATGTGTCATCAGTGATGCATGTAGCTCATCAACTGAAAAGTTTGTGAGATCTTTGGTCTCTTCTATGGTGGTGAAAATCACATAAAACCTTGAGGGTAGGCTCCTCAAGAGTTTCTCCACAATCCTCCTTTATTCAAGAGCCTCTCCATGAGACATTATTTGTGTGACCATTCCAATCACATGTGTGAAGAATGAGTCAATGTTATCTGACTCCTCCATGTAGACAGTCTCAAAATCTCTCCTCAGCAACTATAGTTTTGTTGTCTTCACTTTCTCCATGCCTTGATAGGCTGTCTTGAGAGTTTTCTATTCTTCTTTGGATCTCTTAACCATTGTTATCCTTGGAAACACACTCTCATGCACTGCTTGATACAAAAAGTAGAGGGCTCTAGAATCCTTCTTCTTATTTCTCTTCAATAGTTCTTTCTCTGCCTGAGTTAAATCATCAAACTCATTTTCATCTGTTGGCTCTTCAAAGCCATCCTCAACAAGTTCCCATAAGTATTGGGAAGCAAACAGGGCTCTCATGGTTATTTTCCAGTAGTCATAGTTTTTCCCATTAAATTATGGGAGCTGAGTATTACCAATACCCATGCTAGTGCTGGCTCCAACCATTCTTGCACTCTTAACTATGCTTCAAAACACTTGAATGTGTATTTAAAATAAACTGACTATTCTGCAAATAGTAACACAAAAAATATGACTTGAGAAATACCTTGGATTCTTTTGACTAAGTCTTCACTCTGTTGGAGAAGCTGCTGCAACAAGAAATCCTTTCTTCAACTTCTTTGACACCTTCAAAGAGCCTGGACTAGCTCTGATACCATGTTGGAATTTCTAAGAATTCCAGAACAGAATAGAGAGAATAAAACTCTCCTCTTTAACACAGAGAAAAATAATTTTTTTCTCACAGAAGACAGAGTTTCACAAAACTGTGATTCTATTTCATTCACCGTAAACTATTACAAAAAAAAAAAAAATCTTCCTCTGTCAGAGGGATTTATAAAAAAAACAAGACTTCTGCATAAACATAACGCTTGAAAACAAAAACAAACTATCTCTGTTCAAGACATAACACTCTGTCACTAAAAAAAAACGCACTGTTGTGCATAATACAATACACTATCTTTTTACACTGCTATGTGTATTCAAAAAATTGCTTTGTCTATTACAATAGCCTTCATGCCTTTTTGCAATTTATATACCACAACGCTTTTTAATAAACAAAACTATATTAAAAATAAAACTAAACTTAAAACCTATGCAATGTCCTTTCGGGCCCACATACAAAATGCGCACATGTAATATATTGACCAAGGTTTAAATAAACCTATGTGTGCAAATATAAACTATTTAAAAAGGTTTTATAATGCAAAACATATTGCGCGGTTGTAAAACATACAACATAACAAAAACTTTAATAAAACTCCGATGAACCCTTTTATCGCGCGATGAACCAAAACGTTACACTGTCGGACTTCAAAGAACTATGAGCCAAATTTAATTGAAGATTTTCGCATAACATAACTGGGGTTGCTGACGTCAAGTTTTGTGCGTGCGATGGATTATCAAATCCATCATATAACTTCATATCGCGTCTGGCAAAGCTCTTTGGGTACGGGCCTCCTTTGTGACGTGAAAACCTTTTATAAAATCCGGTCCATAAAACACATCAGGTCCGTGACTTAAGAATACAAAGCGACCAAACAAAAACGTTCTGATTCCAATTGTAATGGACACCGGATGAGTTTAAACTCCATCGCATAAACATTCATCGGGTCCTGTTCTTTAAATAACAATCGAGTCATATTAAAACTGATTGCGATCCAACATGAAACTACTGCGTGGTCTGTGGGACCACACCACCCGCGGACCTTGGCTTTAAAGCGGAGGGCGATTTAATATATATTGCGATTGTGATTGGCCAATCGCATCGAATCGTTCAACGGTGCATAAAATATATGTGGTGGAATATAAAACTTGCGATTGCGATGATCGCATCGCAACCTCCAACATCAACAAGACACTTGACCTTCAAAAAAATTTGTCGATTGTGATTACATAAGGAATGTGGGGACCACTGTCTTTAAAATAACTCCCGCGTTCAACAAACAAAATATCTATGTTTTATATAAAAAGCTCTGTTTTGAAATACAAAGTACTGCAGCTTTTAAAAACGAACTGACTGTTCACATAAATAGAAAGTGGCCCTGTGTGCAAGTTTTTCAAACAATTACAGCAAGCGGCTCTGAGTACAAAAACCTGGAGAAAGAAAATGGGAAGCGGCTCGCTGTACGGAGCTGCAGTTGAAAGTAACATTTGAATAATGGTTTGATGAGGAACTCACATATATGAAGGTTTGGAAAGAAGCTAGTAAGAACGCAACCTCTGTAATAATGCGACTCTGAGCTGGTCGAATTATGGGCACGGAAAGACATTAAATAAGTGTTTCGCACCCAAACCTGCAACCAACACCAAAAAACGAGAATTAGATATGAACAACTTCTAGCAATTTATGAGAGCCAGAGTATGAAGTGAACTACCTGGAATTGGTAAGCATGAAAGGGAATTCTCAAACTCTTATTGTCGAGGTAGACTCAGTAGATGAAGAAAACCATAAGCGACAGGGATAATCTGCACATTTGTATATATGTAAAAAAGAAGAAGAGGACATCAGTAAAAGGACCCGAAAAACTATTGGAAAACTAAAGAGGATAGATGTATATTTGGAAAAAGGCACACAATCAGTCTTCTTATCACCTATTGTTAAACTCAAACAGTAACGACGCCATATTCCAAGTGGGACCTCTTCAAGGTCGTTGATTGAGTGCAATTGGGAATGAATGATGGTACAAACCCTAACCCTACAAAATATTAGAGATATTGTTAGTGTCGTTGTTGTGATTAAATCAATCGTTAACAACATCAAGGATATTATAAGTAAACTATTTTACTACCTGTAGTGGCTAGAAGAGTCTACAAGCCCCGACCTCTTTCACACCAGGTTGCAGAGCAAGAGGCACGATCTCATCGAGCAAATGAGCAATCCAATCGAAATTAGGGTGGGGTTTCATTACCTTAACCTACTTTGGAGAAAATATCCACTGTCGGATTTGGAGTTTGGATAGCAACGACAAAGATTAACACAATTGTCCATTCCTCAACAAACACATGTCATCATCTTGGCTATCTATAAGTTTCTGCAACAGTGTATAATTTTAGTAGAAACATGTCAAGGAGATAAGGATCTGGTCAAGGATCTTTCGCACCAAAAGTCCCGAGGTATCTATGTAATTGACACATAAACCCAACCACACATAAGGAAAACATTTAATTTTTCTTTGCAGATATATAAGTTGCCTGGAATTCTTTTTATCTAGTTTTTATGTGTAATTTGGGTACTATTATAAAGTACATATAAAAAGATTCTTTCTTCGTCAGTTAAGTTAACCAATGTTATTAATTATTAATGTTTATATATAAATTTATGTTTGTGACATTTGTACAATTTGAATGTTTAGATTTTTCAAGGTGATGAATCTATTTATGCATTCCAAAATGTATTTTAAACAATTAAATATCTTAAAATTGTATTGCTAAATTTTAATGAATTCATGTGAAAAAATTTATTTCATCTATACATTAGAATACGCTTAAAATAATTTGTGGAATAATTAAATAATTAAAAATAATTATTTCTCTTGTAATAAAATTATTTAAAAGTTATACTTTATAAATAAGTAAAGTGACTAATTCAACTATTCATGAAAATGTATGTAAATTGTACACATCTATCTATAGATAATGCTAATAAAACCTACAATTCCCAACAATCCTATACTAGTCATAATAGTGCATGTATATATATATGTATATATATATATATATAATTGATTAATAAAAATTAATAAAATGATTTAGGGAATGGACATTCCATAGTCATAAATATAATGTTGAGAATTTCTGAGAACAATGTATATTGCTCAATGAACCCAAATAACGTTTCCACTGAACACTTCACCCATATTCAGGGGCAGGAAGCTAAAGCATAAGATGAGAAGAGTGCTAGACCAAGAGTTTAAAGGGGTTAAGAGAATTAATTGAGTCAACGAAGTGAACCAATAATATAAAAAACATATTACTAGCAATTGCACCACATGTTGCAAAAGAAACGTTGTAAGGTAATGGCATAGGAAAGAGTAGCCTAGAAGAAATACATTGTTGCAGAGAAGAAGCCATTGTGAAGGAATGAAATGCATTTTTTGCTTCCATGGAAGCAGGTCGTGGAGGTTTCTAAGATATTGATGATAAGTGTTATCAACTAGAAAAATTTGTTATATATATTGAAATAGGAAATTGTGGGTGAAAACATATATATAAACCAACATAATATGTTCACATATATAAAAATTTTAGATATTGAAATAGGAAATTGAGGGTGAAAATCCTTTGGTGATTAATAATCCTATGAAACAAGCATGAAATGACTTGTAATTGTATACTGTATATGAATAACAATAGCTTTGGTATACAAGAAAGTGAATGTCATTTTAATATGGAGACATTTTTGGAAGGAAATATTGTTCTTTATGTTATGGATTATTTTCTTAACTCCAAACTTGGTTTATTATTTATCTATATACTTAAGAAACAAAAAAATACAGAGTAATTTCAGAATTTTAAGTTATAGTTTTATATTTTATAATTACAAATCTAGTTTCTTATTAAACTATTTTACCCACATCTATTTATTCAATAGATTATATTGTGAATATGTTTTCTCCTATTATTTGATTAAAAAATTATTGTACTCCCTACTAGGTAAATTAGCTTTATTAATAAAGAATTGAATGCCAAATTGAATAGAGAATATGGATGTCATAACATATATCTATTTTGAATTTTTAGTGTCTCCAGTCACCATGCATCTAATATAATCCATTTCAACTGAGAACGTGAATAGATCACTGTGTGAATGATAAATTGTGACATCCCTGGCCATTTCTTTGATTGTGGATCAGGTTACAAACTAATACTTGGGGAAATCTCTAGCCAATTTCTTTGATTGTGGATTAGGTTATAAACTAGAATACACTCTCTCTTCTGAAGACTCTACAATATATATTGGATATACATTCGATGAAGGGAAAGGTTATGATAAAACTTGTAAAGAACCCCTTAGGGTTATGTCAACTTAGTCTATTGTTAATCATATAGTGTCTTTTCTTTTGTAAGTTTTGTTTGAATTGAAAAATAAATAAAAAATTATAAACGCTAAAATTATGTAGTGAGAAACTTTGTTTAAAATTTCTGAATAAAAAGTTGAGTAATTTTGACATCATAAAATATGAAATTTATTTATTTAGTGTTATTTAATAAATGAGAATTATGAACATTCATCATTATTTCTCAAGATAAATCATATATTCCACATGAATACCATGGGTCAATACCATGGGTTGTTTTTATAGTTTATTATTATTATTATTGTTGTTATTATTATTTATTTATTTATTTTTTAACCTAGTTAAAATGTTCATTACATTATGTCAATATTTTTATTTAATTTACTTTTATTTTTATTTTTGTGTAATTTGATATAGTCAAAATGTTAAACATGACATTATAACATTTCTATTATACACCTAAAATCAATATAACTTATTAAAAAAAAAAAAAACTAACATTATAAAAAAACATTCCCGGCTAGAGAAGTTGTTTTCAAATAAGGTTAATACCATGGGCTGTTTTTATAGTTTATTATTATTTTATTTTATTATTTTTGTTTTTGAATGTATTTTGACCTAGCTAAAATGTTCATCACATTATGTCAATATTTTAATTTAATTTACTTTTATTTTTATTTTTGTGTAATTTGATGTAGTCAAAATGTTAAAAATGACATTACAACATTTCTATTATACACCTAAAATCAATCTAACTTATTAAAAAGAAAAAGAAAAAAACTAACATTATATAAAAAATATAAAACTATTTACTTGTGGATCTAATGGCCTAAAACATTTCAATCATCTAACATTTGATCCAATGGCTCAGACATGGACACATTGGTAGCTAGAGAAGTTGTTTTCAAATAAGATCACCTTACGGGGTAAAAATACATACTAGCAATTGCTCCATTATCAAATGTCGCAAAAGAAACGCCGTAAATTTTTTAAAGAGAGGCCGAAACAAACTGTTTGTAAGTGGATTCTTTGTATTTAATTTCACGTATATAATGAGGAAATTGGTTCTGAATGTATGGGGTTTGAATGACTGAATTTTTGAGTAAGACATTTAATGTGAATCGAAGTTATGTGTTCAATATATGAAAGGAGGGTTCAACTCCTTTTTCCTGAGCGATTATATTGTGGAGGAAATGTAATCTTGGTCTCTGGCTTTTGAACATGCTAAATCTGTGTGGAACTTTGGTGGCTGGAATTAATTGAAATCGATTAAAATCGACCCATATCTGCTAGATTATAATAATAGAAAATGTCGATATGTATATGCACCTGTATTAAATAGAACGCGTTGAATTCATCCTTTGCTTATGAATTGCATGCGTATAGATCTGAGTGAAGGGTTCATTAACAAAATCGATGAGACTTGGTCCTGTATTGAAAGATGCAAGCAATATCACAGCATCTAAACTTTGGGTACGAGACTCTGATTAAATTGAAGCCATATCATTTGATTCAATCCACACGGTGGCTTGAATCGATTCGCAGTTATTAGGCGGAGAGGATGAATTCTGAACAGGACGTGCAGTGTAAAGCTTGTGTTGCGTTAATGTGAAGTTACGAATGTTACAATCTATGGAAATGAGAATAGCAATGGTGTATTGGAATCACTGTAGAGCGATAGCCTGAAGAGTCGTGGAATGCATATCAATGGATCGCTGTATAGCGAGGGGTCTCTGAAAAAAGGTGAATTGCAGTGATAGAGTAGCGGAGCTGGAACCTTGAGTAACAGTAACGGTGGTTTCAACCCAGAAAACCAACTGTCTCGCGCTGTGTAAAAGCGGTAAAGAAATTTGTCAAAAAAACGTGATGACAGTCTTTGAATGACACACGTCCAGGAGTGCAATTTTGGACGAGTAAACCCTGGAAGGAAAAAAAAGCGAAAACTCGTTGTGATTGTTGGATCATCACAGCTGATGAGATAAGCCAATGACCGTTGGATGGGCGAGATAGTTAATGAGGTAAGTTGTGAGCCCGATGACATTCCATTTTAATATGTGGTTTTTATATTCAATGGTGAGCGTGGTGATAAATTGTTTATTATAAAAGGTTCATGACATAATATGGGTTAAGTATTATTTTGGGTGGTTAATAATAAAGCCGCAGGCGCATATGCTGAACCAAAAACAACTAATGCAATCACTCCAAGTGCTGCACAACAAAATGAGAAACAAACATATTGTATTTCTTCATATGCAGTTCAAAATCAAAGTTGTCAAATTTAAAAAATGCTAAAAAAAGGCCCGATTGTCTATTTATTGTATTAAATGGTTTAATATGGTACTAATTTTACTTGAGCAATTCAGTATGTTTACAATAATTTTAGAGCTGGTGTTTAAGTCTGAGTTTAACCAGATCACTCTTGGAATTGTGATTTCTACTTTCTTTGAGATATTGCTCAAAACAGAAAAATGGATCATAAATGTTTAAAGCCTCCCTGTGCTGCCAGTGAGATTACTTTCCATCTAGCCAGTTTTCATTCTTAAAATATTTAACTAAGTACGAATATCAGCGAATCTCGATGGTACAATGACTTGGCACTATCATTTTCCAATCTGATCAACTCTTTCAATCTGTCCACTACAAATAAGTAGCCATCATCATCAATGTAACAAAGATCACCTATTCGTAGCCAGCCATCCACATCCAGAGCATAAGTAGTAGCTTCTGGATTGTTCAAATAACCTACAGTAAAATAAATGACGCGGTCAAAATGTAGAATAATGAACCCTAAAGCAAAGGATCATATTGTAAACTATTCCTCATGCTAAATACCGTTGTTTCACTTATTTATCAGAAACCCTGCAATAAATTAAAATCAGCTATTGAAGGTGTGTCATCTCACACTTAAATATTTCGTTATTAAAAGGAAACAACACTTCTCCACAATCCTTATCTTCAAGAATTTTTCTGGTCTAAAATAAATAATTTTCTGAGGAACATCAAGCTAAGTTTAAGTATATATGTTACCCAGACTGGGGAAATAGGAAGGAAAATGTAAATGGGGCCATAGAGTTTTGTGGGAGAAATGGGAATGGAGGGTTTAAGGAGTAAAAAGGACCTGAACAGAACACCATCCTGGCATATATTATGCATGAAAAATTGATGAATAAGTTCAAATCACCATGCTTGTTTTAGAATAGTGGGTAGTTAAATAAGGTGTATCTTTTCATCGTAGAGTTTTCTCTAGAAAAGGTTAATGTTGAAATTGACTATGTAGACTATCATGAAAATCGTTAATTTTACGATGACAAGTGCCTAATTGAATATTTAGTCTCAAGTAGTAGAGCATTTTACCAGTGTGTGAAACTTGGCCCCGATCTGGTTACTGATTTAAATTCTGTAACATTGATCTTATAGTAAAATACATTTAATGATATCAAATTTTCATTTTATGAAGGAAAGATTGTTTAAGAAGCACATACCTTTCATAACAATGGGACCTCGAAGCCACAATTCTCCTCTTTTGTTTGGAGGTAGAGGAGTCCCAGAATCAGGGTCAATTATTTTTGCTTCATTATTTGGAGCCAACATCCCAATCGATCCATAGTGTCTACTTTCTTCTTCACCATCTAAATATGCTCCTGTTGCTGTGGTTTCGGTGAGTGCATAGCCCTGCAAAACTTCTTGCAACATGACTAAAGAAAGAGCATAACGTAGGTGTAAGCGCACCAAAATAGTTACGTACTATGTGTAGATTCTAATGCCAGGAATAGAAAGGGTAAAGATGATAGGACCTATCTGACAGTTTGATTCAATGCTAGATTGGGAAACCCCGATGGGAATCTGCACAGTAAGAATCAAGTTTATGAGTCTCAAATTCCCAATCATCCAAGATGCAACATTGTAGTCCCAAAAACCAGAACCGCCATTTTAGATTAGAAGAGTCAAACTACTCACCACGAGGGAGTGAAAAGTAGGGGCGTGAGTATTCACCAAGAGTTTTTAATCTAGCCAGTGGCCACAATTATGGTGTAAAATCCTGTGTTGAGATTAGCTCGCATGCGTGAAATTTTGATGTTAAAAATATTTCCAAAAGTTATGCTATAATAATGTACATGATAATAAAATGAATAATTATTACAAATGACTGATTAGATTAGGGTTTTGGGGTGTTTTAATAGCAATAAACCACAAAATAAAGTAAATTCCCGGTTACATCTCAAAACCACCATCTTCAGGTGTTAAGCCTTGAACCAATTTGAGGCATCCCTAGGGCCCACTATTGCCTTTTCTGTGGGCTATGGAGTTGAATGATGAATGAGTGGGTTTGAAGTGGCAATGAATAAATTCCATGAGTTTGATAAATCCCAAAGGATGAGCCTCCTTTCCGTGGGAACTTAAGAAATATGTTAGTTGAAGGTGAACCGCTTCCTTGATGGGTTGCAACTTTAATACATGAATCAGATCAAAATGATCCCCACATAGTAGATGAGGAAATTAAAAAGGATAAGTATTATTATGAGAACCAAGGAAAGAATTGGGATGATTTTTATAACAAGTGGAAGTAGGAAAAAAGCAATAATAAGGTTACAGGCTGTATTTTTTTTTATATATATCTAGAATGCTCTCTAGCTAAACCAAAGGACATAATCCATAGAAATCATAAGGAAGAGGAAAAGATTATTGAAATGAAAGAACACTGAAATGTTTCATATGTGATTAGGTTCATATTGAAAGGATATCTGAAGGTGAAGAAAGAATACTAGAATTGTCAACAATGTTCAAGAAGCAACAATGAACAATGCTGCATGTGTATACAAGATCTATGAAACACTGGAGAACCACCAAGCTGATCACCAGTTCATAGTCCATCATGGTCAAGGTTAAAAGCCAATTTATTTCAATTTTAAATAACCTTTGAGCTAATTATAGTAATATTACGTCTAAGTTGGCTGAAATTTGCATCTAACCCCACCGATTGTGACTATTGTGTGCACTGTGATGGAAGCACATTCACAAACACTAGCATGTCAAGGGCATGATTTTAAACTCTAATGGAAGCTATACTAACTACCCACTTGCTTCCATTAAGTACCTATTTTCACCAACCAAGGAAGCTGCACTTGACTATTATTGTTTTTTTATTATATAGAACTTTCATTCGGGACTTCAGTGGTGGTTACAGTGGTTGCCAGAAAAATAAAAAATAAAAATTGTAGTCTTAAGTTGTTGAAAATTGATATTGATAGTCAGATTCCCACCCCAAAAAACCAAAAAATCACCATGCCCGTTAAATGTGTTTAGACTGTCCATGGACAAAATTATGAAAATTTTGGGAGTGGATCAACAAGGCAACTGTGATATCTCTGACAGAAGATTAGGGCTCTAATTTAAGATCTGGAGGTATTTAGAGGAGGAGAAAACTAGGGCTTTAATTAATGATCTGTAGATAGGGATTTAATTTAAGATTTGGTGATAGGAGTGTAAGTCTATTCTCCTTAAATAGCGCAACAACCAGGCGACTGAATTTTCCGGAAGGGAAAGGAAATCCACACTGAAACATAAAGTCCATTAAATTAATCTATGGCCAAGAAAAATATTTATTCAATAATTAGTGGACCAGAGCATTCCATTGCAGCAAGCTGGTAGAGCACATCCTGAGTGATAACATCCATACTCTGGGAGGTAGGGTTGTTCTGAATGAGGTGGATCAGATGCTCGAACACTTGTACATCGCACATGACGAGGATACCTCCCTAAAAGTCATGTTTATAGCCAGATTCGAGCCTGGTTCTCTCCAGAAGAAGAGTGAAAACCTGATGACACAAATAAGCTATGGGAACGAAGTACCTTTTTCCCTCTTCACCAACAAGCACAGGAACATGTCCATGTGGGCACCTCGTCCTCTTTCATGCCCTCTTTCTCTCGTGATCTTCATGCTT
The DNA here is from genome assembly GCA_034641835.2 of Pinus albicaulis. NCBI lineage: Eukaryota > Viridiplantae > Streptophyta > Pinopsida > Pinales > Pinaceae > Pinus > Pinus albicaulis. The sequence goes on from CM076569.1 coordinate 226,234,631, forward strand.
ACGCTTTGAAATCACGTTAGAACTGCCATTTATTTTCAGAAGACTGTAGGTGCCTTTGTTACTGAGCTAATTTGAATATGGGCGCCCACAGACTATCATATACAGGATGGCTATTTTGGCCAAGCGCCATAGGGATTTAGCAGTATTCCCTGTCATTTTAGCTTTAATCACCTTAAATGTGTACTCCAAGTCCCCCGCTACAACAAAATTACTTATTGCTGTCCATCAAGCAATACACAGATGGAAAATCAAAAACCACAAGGACATGAATAGAAGAAGCAATAACAGTAAGACACGAAAAAGAATCCCAGTGAATGCATGTTGATCAGAATGTGTAGTTATATGTAAAGTTGAACTAACGGCTTTAAGGTTTGTGCATGAATAAAACAAAATCATTGGGAGTCGTTATAGAGGAAACCATCAAGAGAACAAACCATCAGAGAACACATAAACCTAGAGGAAGAAACGAATAATACCGACGGTTACATTGAAAGCAACATTACCTTTACCTGGATCTTCATCGTTGCCATAGGTCGAGAGAGCAGGGTCGCGAGAAACAAATTCTTCAACAGACTACTTGCTGAGGGGAGCTCCACCACAGGTCACACTATGCAATGACCTCAAATCAAATTTACTTGCAACGTTTGTCTTGGACATAACCAACAGAATCGGAGGCACAATGCGCAAATCGGTCACTCTGTACTTCTCAACAGCCTGAAGCATCTCCATCACATCGAACTTAGAGAGCACAACAATTGGGGATCCAGATCCAAGCAACCCACAAGCAAAAGCTGTGAACCCATATGTATGAAACATGGGTATGCTGCACAGGTGCAGATATTCACGATTCATCAACACACTGCTCAGCAAAATACAGACCATAGAAATGAGATTTATATGCGTGGAGATAACCCCCTTGGACATTCCAATAGTCCCGGATGAATAAAGCAGCGTGCAGTATCATCTTGCTCGATTTTCACAGAAGGGGCGTCGGCGGGATTTGATCCCATGATGAAGTTGTGCAGAGTGGAGACACAATTTTGGCTATCTTGGGAGCCTAAGTCAGAAGAAGAAGAAGAAATTAGCAAAATTGGCAACTGGGTGGCTTCCAATTTGGCAAGCAAAGATGGGGTGGTAAAAGCCAACACAGCGGCAGAGTCTCTGCCCTGCTTCGCTATCTACCCAAGAGAGTCGAAGAACTCAAAGCAGTGCTCCCTTCATCTTATTCCAACCTGCAAGTAGAGGAAACTATCAGAGAATAAATAAACCTAGAGGAAGAAAGCGAATAATACCGAGGGTTACAGGAAAAGCAACATTATCTTCATCGCTACATCTTCATCGCTGCCACGGGTTGAGAGAGCAGGGTCACTGCATCTTCATCGCTGTTAGGGTTGAGAAAGGAGGGTCGGTTTCTTCATCGCTGCTCTTCATCACTACCACGGTCAGTTTCTTCATCACTGCCAGGGTCGAGAGAAGCAGGGGCGGTTTACCCTAACTAACAAAAATTCACATCCGAAGCCTGATAATGTTTCAATCATCTAACACAAAATCGAACGGTGATAAATCGTGTAGAGTGTCATTTAGGAAAGTTTTTTTCAAATAAGAACGCCTTACGGCGTAATTACAAATTTATTAATTTTTAAAAATAGATAAATTACTGTTAGGGTAATTAATGATGGATTTATATTTATTTATAAATATTGTTTGAAATTGGGATTAAATGAAATTAAATTTTAATTTTAATTTTAATTTTAATGAAGATCTTTGGATAAAAATAATTAGAATATAATGAAATGATTGAATAAGGGAAAGGGTATTCAATGAATAATTATAGAAAACGGTATTGAAATTGAAAATAATAAAAAGAGGGGATCAGGTGAAAAAGGGGGTTTTTAATGAAGATATATATATATTTATTTGAAATTGGGGTTAAATTCAATTTAATTTTAATTTTAATTATAATTAAGGTCTTTGGATAAAAATAATTAGAATATAATGAAATGATTGAATAAGGGAAAGGGTATTCAATGAATAATTATAGAAAACGGTATTGAAATTGAAAATAATAAAAAGAGGGGAGTAAGTGAAAAGAGATTTATAATGAAGATTTATGCAAGATAAGATTTTCAAATCAGTAATTAAAATTATTAACCCCAATAATGAGATCGCTAAATTACAAAAATTAATAGAAATTTTAGAATTAATAAAGAATTTTAAGGCTGAAAAATCCCATTAAGGAATTAACAAAGGGAGGCCAAAGAATGGAATGAAAGAGAAACGGAAGAGGAAAACATGAAAGGGGGAGATGATAGGAGAGAAAGAGACCATAGAGACGGAAGAGGAAAACATGGAATGAGGGGATGATAGGAGAGAAAGAAACCATAGAGAGGGAAGGTGAGGGAAAGGAATTTAGGGTAGCTTAGAAGACATAAAATGGATGGTGGGCTTTCAAGATTGGCTTAAATGATATCCGTCATGGCGATTAAAGTTATTGGAATGCTTCTCAATTTCGAGGCTTCCCTAATGATCAGATTAAAATAGAAACAAACCAGAGAAAAGATTTTAGATTTATCAAAACATATGAGATGGCTAATAAAGTAAGAATGCTCAACTATCATTAAATAAGTTGAATACTATCATTATCCATTCACACTTCTAATAAAATTATTCATAAAATCTTATACCTCATAAATTTATTTCATAGCAATTTTACCCAATTTGAAATTATTTTATTAGAATTTCAATTTATATTTATGACTAAATTGTATAGTTGATTTAACCAAAAAAGAAACTAAGATATATTATATTTAAATAATTCCCATACACAAAATTATAGTAGATGGTAAAAAAAATTTAAGTTCAATATTTGAAAGACCACATTGAGAAAAAATAAAATTTAATTTAAAATTAATAAAACAAATATTTTAATATTTTGTTGTGGTGTATGTTCGCAGAAGTTAAGTTAGAAATCTGAAATTAAACCAATATTATTTTTCCCATATTTAATTAAGTTAATATTTTAATAATATATTTTTTTATTTTCTAATTTAATTATTATAAATTCAAAAAACATTCTAAATTATTAAACTACTAGCTATAAAACTAATCAATAACTACCTGGAACATTGACGGAGTTAAAAAACTGGAAATAGACATAGCCCAATAGTATCTTATAATGTAAGATTGGCACAAAGGGCTTGTTACTGAAGAGAAATTATATTGTTAATTTGAGGGATTGCATATGAGGAATTTTTATAACTTAATGACAAAAATATTATAATTATTATTTTTAATGGTTGTCAAATGAGATTTTTTTTTTTTTTATTAAATTATTTTTATCGTAATATTTTTTAATCATATATGTGCACATTTGTAAGGTAAAAATTATTTAATTCATTTAAAAATATACTTGATTTTAATTTAAAAGGTCATTATTTAATTAATATCTAATTTAAATATAATAAATTATTTTGTGAATTGTGCTTATGTTAAGTATTTAGATGCAATTTATGTAATTATAAATTTTCTAATTAATTTTGAAAATATTATTAAATTTTATATAAAGAATAATTAAGTTAGAATATAATATATTATTTTGTAGATCGTGTTTATATAATTATTTAAATGCGAAATGTGATTGGCATATATATAAATATTTAATCTAACTAATTTTAAAAATATTATTAAATTTTCATATAAAAAAATTATTTATTTCAATATCTATAATTAATTTGACTTTTAATAATTTAGATATCATCTTTTCCCTTAGAGGTAGTTGTAACTAAATAATTTTTCATGACTTTTGAATAGTCTACTTATCACTTATTATATTGGGTAGTGTCAATCATTGTAACCAGGACTTCTTGGGATGTCACCCATCTTAGAACTCTTCTGGCTCAAGCGCACTTAATTGTGGAGTTTTTCCCCACAATCAAACCCACTTAGCTTGCTACCCCATTTACAAAATCTTAGCAAATATTGTGCCTCATGAACCATTCAAGTAAAGCTACCTTTACTCTTTATCAATTATTTTATAAGTAATATATTTTATTATTTAATTTGGAAAATAAATTCTCACTCGTCTAGTTAATAATACATGCCCATTAAAATAATACACACCCATTAAATAAGGTATAGTGATAGATTTAAGTTGTTAGAATAAGTGATGGATCTAAGTTGCGAGAAGCAGGCGGTTACAAAATTTTCAAGTGATTGTTTTTTAGTGATCGAAAGTAGCTTGTCACAATTTTATAATAATTGTTATTGGAGAAATACATAATATTGCATTATTTAAAAAAGAAGAAGCTAAATTTCAAATAAAATTAACTTGTTAAGGAATCAAGTGAGATATATGTTAGAGACAATTCTGTTGTCAAGATAAATTTAGTCAAAATTTTGAAACAAATGTAGTGAACTGAACATGTTGTAAATCTCTAAATATGTGAAAACATTATAGATCTTGATCAACATAGTTGAAAAATAGAACTCAATATCTTCAAGTGAAGGCATTATAAATATTAAAATATGTGAAACATTATTAATCTCGATCAACATAACTGAAAACACAAAACCAATCAACATAGTTGAAAAACAAAAACCAATATCTTCAAGTGCAGACATTGTAAATTTCTAAATATGTGAAATGAAAACCAAAAACCGATATTCTCAAGTGAACTTATTATCAAACTATAAATAAATGAATATATTTCTAAATAGTTCTTATGATATCCAACAGATTCGAAACTATGGCATTCGTGTTGAGAAAAAAATATCAAGAGTGCAACCAACCAACAAACTAAATCTATCTATATACTAATGTAAGATATATTTTCTAGGCCCCTACCTTAATGCTTACATTACAATATTACAAAGAATAATAGAACAATTAAAATTTACAGCTCACATCTAGTCACATTTTCCTCACTAATATTCATTAGCACTCACATTGACTATATAATCTTGCAAGCGCCACTGTTTCTTCACCACCATATCTTCGAGTTGTCACTTGACTTACATTTAAAACATAACCACCTCTAACCATTTTTGAAGAACTTGCAAGATCAACAATATTGAAAAACTCAACTCATCAAAACTTCCATGATAAAAGTTGTCGAGTAATGAACCATCTTATGGACCAATCACCATTTGTCATATATTTCACTTTTGGTTATTCGTCATTTGATATGAATATGGTTTGGATACTGAATGTGTTCAAAATTTGTAATATTCCCATTTTTAGCACATAGCTAAATTGAATATTAAAATTTTGTTTTCATCACCTAGAAGTTGAATAAATGGGTAAGGAAGCCCATGCTTAGTAAAACTGGAATAAAATCCCTCAAATGTGAAAGAGGATAGTCATAAGAGATGGATTTCACACCCCTATGTGTGAAAAGGGACATTTGCATGAATACAAGGTTAATTTTGACCTAGTCAACAGCGCTGGGAGAGGAGGAGGAAGACACTTTGATAGACAACACAGTGTGAATGGGAAGAGGGTTATTTGGTGGAGGAAGCCCTAGAGAGTGGGACCCATGGAGAGAGGGCTTTCACTTGTTAAAAGGAGGGCAAGGCATCCATTGTTTCTCATGTCATGTATTATTAATTTTATGGTCTATTCAGACTTTGTGCAATCTCCAACTATTTAGCTGAGTTGCAGTGCTGCTTAGCACAAGGATCTCCTACTTAGGAATCCTTCTCCTTCCAAGAGAGGCCTCTTGAAGGATCGTGTACTTCATTCTCCACATTCAGACTCAAGGGAAAGCCACCTCCTCCAGCTACAACATTATTTCTGCTCAAGTATAATGTTGTGTTGTAGGGTGTTGCAGTGGAGGACCTCAACACCATTTCCGGAGCTGATTTTCAGGGTAGGGAGTTTCCATTCCTTTAGGAAGCTAGCGAGGAAGGTTTTAGAGCTTATTTTATATTTTGGCATTGGGCCAAATCAATCCCTTTCCCCTACAACGTAGTTTCATCTAGTGACTGTGTTATTTATAGTGAGCATTTGCAGTGGGGCTCTTGCAGACTATTTGGAGGGTGAGATATTTGGTGAGGGGATCAACCTTTCACTTTAGAGATCCATTAGAGGAGGTATTTTCATCAGATGCAACATCTTCAACCTTCTCCACTCATTTCAAATTCTTGAGTTGCAGCTACTACCCTGCAGCTCCAACATTTTGCAGATTTTGTATATTATAGCCAATCCTTCCAGGATTGACTTGTGGTAGCCTTTGGGAGCTGAGATATTCACTCCCCATGTTGTATGGGCCATATATTTGTATATCCATGTATTTTACATATGTTAGCATGCAGTTTCTCTTATAAAACTACGCAGTCATAGCTTGGGCACCCTTGTGTAGCAGTGTATTATCATGATTTATGTACTTGTCTCTTGAGGTTGAGCATTGCTTATCTTGAGTAACATTTTCCTCAAGATATTATATTCATTTGTTGCTTCTATTACTTAATAAGATGGCTATGGATATTTCTCACATTTTTATGAGTTGAGTGTCACTGCTACTCCATTGTTGTGTTTGCATATTTCTGGATCTCCAACTTTAGAATACCTTAAGATATTCTCGTTCTTATAGAATTTCCTTGATTTGGGATATTACAGTGGTATCAGAGCATAATCTTGGCTCAGCCTGTGAATATTAGCCATTATGCTATCAAGAGAAGGAAGGATGAAGACTCCATTATGTGGAGATAAAAATGAGGATAAGCATACAAATCTTCTTCCGGGATCTGTACAGAGCATTCATGAAGATTTCAAGAAGATAAGGAGGGAGATATGTAAAAGATCTCCAAGAGGGTTTGAAATTGAGTCAAACTCTAGATCTTCTTATAGGGAGTGTGGTCATGTAGCCACACCCTGTGATGCACAGCACAGTCTCATGTCCAGTTTTTCTATGAGAGAGAGGGAGGAAAAAGGAATTCCTAAGAGGGGAAATCTTAGTGGTTTCTTGCATGAATATCAATCTCAAACTCAGAAGTTTAGAGATCATATCACTTTCCTAGATTTTTGAAAGGTCAAGGTGAGGAGGAGAAAACAACATAATATGGATAGATTTCTTCTATCTATCTTTAATGGTTTGCCTACATGTTCAGCCAGGGCTTGGGTGGAACATCTAGACACCTTTCTGCAGCAGCATTAGATTTACGAAGATGAAGCCATCAGAGTAGCAGACTGCACTTTGGAGGTAAGGTCTATGCATGGTGGTTATTTGAGTCCTTTAATTCAAAGAATGCAAATAAGTCTTCCTATGAAAGGTTCATTAAAACATTGATGGAAAAATTTGGTAAGAAGAATTTTGAAAAAAATGTGGAGGAAACAAACACATCTAAACAAACAAAACCCTTCCATGTGATGGAGGAAACTATAGACTAAAAATCACTTTAGAGAACCATAAAGGAGGCCGATATCTTGCATTATACTTTGTTGGAGGCAAGACCTTCATCTTGTATTTTGGCACAAGGAGGCAAAGAGATCCCTTTTTCAAAAGAGGATCCAATCATTGGAGGATTTCCCACTCATGTTAAGGAGGCTAAGGGCAACAGCACTGTCATTTCTAGAGTTGATCTACCACCTCATGTAGAGAGAGGAGGAGCTATTGCTCCAAATAGAAGGATTATTACATATTTGCAAGGAAGTCTCTAGGATCTCATACATGGAGGTCCAAGCACAATCAGTGAGCAACCTGATTATGCAGCATTGCAGCTGGAAGTATAAGGTAGGGAGGAAGAGAAACATCATATGATGAGATGCACACATCTTTCTCTATTTCAGAGAGCTAGTGCAAAGAGGAGGCAGACTGTATTGCGCTGTGAAATTAAGGGCAATATTTCCCAACCATATGTACAGTCCACTCTTGACATTGATGTCTCACTGCATGGAGGCATTCCACTAGGGAGGCCACCAGATCTATCATTGATGAAAGACATCTTGTCTTTGGATTCACTTCTCTTGGATTTTGGAGAGGTGAAGAGTTTTGAGGAGAACTTTGGCATGTGGGATGTCAAATTAGTAGGTAGAAACATGAGGAGAGCTTCACATGCCATATCACCAGCGCTATCTCTTAGGAGGATTGATCCTTATTGGAGATCTCAACTCTTGGTAGAGTACTCCAAGGATCTTGGTTCTTGCACAATACTTGATGATCTTGATAGAGATGAAAGATATAGGGTGGATGATATGGTCATCTATTCTTATGACAGAGTATCTTGACTAGAGCTTCTAAGATCAAGAAGAAGTTGTTACATGTAGCACATGAGGACTTATTTTCCATGCATCTCGATGCATATCTTTTCTTGGCAGAGGATTTCTTCTGGGAGGGAATTTTTCATGATATACTTCATCATATGGAGAGATGCATATCCCAGATGGTGATAGAGAGGATTTCACAGCCACCTTCCTACTCATTGGGAGTAAGGGAGCATTTCCAGTTGAGCCATTTCAGGTCAAGACTTCAAGTGCATGATGAAGGATGTACAAATTCACCTAATGTTTTGTACTTCTTTTCTTTTTATGAACAAAATATTGTACCAAGGAGGATTACTCCTTCTTGCATATTGTATAATGATGTACCTGAAACCATTTGTAGCATTGAGATTGGCTATGTCATTGGTGGTTTGGGGGATAGCCACATGATTTTTGGTGTGCACCATTGACACCCTTTTGTACTTTCATGTTTATATCTTGTAAAATTATTGTGGCAGCAAACAAGTGGCTGTAAAAGCCCTTATTTTTGTTTGATTTGATGTGGGCAAGGAATGCACTGTGCTGGTTCCTTGTGTGGGGCCTTGATCCACTTTCCGGTTTTCATATGACAACTTGTTTCTATTTGTTTCCGCGTCCATGTATTGCTAATTCCATGAGAAGCTCTTTTTGGAGAGTGGGATATGATTTGAGGATTCCCATTCGGAGCATGATCCTCCCCACTTTTCATGTTGTACATTCCAGGAGGAACCATGTGCAAACCATGATTGCCACATTACATTTTCCTTCTTCTTGTGGGAGGAACTACTTGAAGAACTTGAAGAGGCATTTCATGGATCATGTGAAGATGGAGGAGTTAGCACAACCAACTCTTTTCCTTTTGAGGATGAGGGGAGGCTCATCTATAAGCCACTCCATTTATATGAGAAAAACATATGGTAAGAGTATTATTTATTTTCATAGTAATTTGTCTACATGTATGCATCTCTTAACCATATATGTGCAGGGATTTTCTCAGAGGAGGAATATTCTTCCTTCTAGATTTGGTGGTCTACATAAGGCCATGATGGATGATCACTCTCTAAGAGGACATGGTGGGGATATTTCTTATGGAGAACATACTCACATTGCACATTACATCATTCACTTTCTCCATACTTTTAAGGAGATTGGGGCAACAAGAAAATGGTGGGGAGGCCACCCATCATTTCATTTTCTATGGCAGTGGATAGTCAAACTACGTTGGATACATTTGAGGGGCCATTTTCCTTCCCCTTTACTTCACATGGCAGCCAGCATGATTCTCCTTATGGTTCCCTTGGTTGATATTGCTGATGATTTTCTTGGGAGCATGATTGGGGGAGAGACACATAGGGTGAATGTGTCATGGGAGGGAGAAAACTCCCACACTCTTTGCACTAAATGTTCTAAAGGGAGCATGGGAGATGGTATGGCCACCACAGCAGCACATTTTTTTCCTTATGAGGTAGGCCATATGAGGAATGTGATGCCATATGATGATGACTTCCAACTCATCACATATGAGATGATTTGGGCCAACATGTTTCATAACGTTGGAGGAGAGACCCTTAGAGGTCTGATCTTCATCTTGACACTTGAGGGCAATGTCATTGCAGCCCAGGATCAACATACACTCTACACTTATACTAATTGGAGAGGAGGACAGCGTGGGGTAGGCTATTTTTTCTACGAAGATCATATTTTCAACCCACTTACATTTTTGGAGCTAGAGGTGGAAGAGGATTTTCAGGAGTTGCCATGTTGGGAGGTAACTCATTTTGCATGGATGATTGGTTGGGGGATGGAGGATCCACATGAGGAAGATGTTCCTCAACACATTTTAGACTCCATGCCTTGGAGGGAGGCTTTCCAGTTCTATCCTTGCAGTTTATTGAGGACAAGCAACATTTGGGAGGGGAGGATTGTAATGTTCCCATTTTTAGCACACAGCTAAATAGAATATTAAAATTTTGTTTTCATCACATAGCAACTAAATAAATGTGTAAGGAAGCCCATGCTTAGTAAAAAAGGAATAAAATCCCTCAAATGTGAAAGGGGATAGTCATAAGAGCTATATTTCTCACCCCTATGTGTGAAACGGGACATTTGCATGAAGACAAGGTCAAGTTTGACCAAGTCAACAGCATTGGGAGAGGAGGAGGAAGACACTTTGATAGACAATGCAGTGTGAAGGGGAAGAGAGTTATTTTGTGGAGGAAACCCTAGAGAGTGGAACCCATGGAGAGAGGGATTTTAGTTGTTAAAAGGAGGGCAAGGAAGCCATTGTTTCTCATGTCATGTATTATTGATTTTATGTTCTATTCAGACTTTGCGCAATCTCTAGCTGCTTAGCTGAGTTGCAGTGCTGCTTAGCACAAGGATATCCTACTTAGGAATCCTTTTCCTTAAAATAGAGGCCTCTTGAAATATCATGTATTTCATTCTCCAAATTCAGGCTCAAGGCCAAGCCACCTCCTCTAGCTATAGTGTTATTTCTGCTCAAGTATAACATTGTGCTGTAGGGTGTTGCAGTGAAGGACCTCAACACCATTTCCAGAGCTGATTTTCAGGGGAAGGAGTTTCCATTCCTTTGGGAAGCTAGTGAGGAAGGTTTCAGAGTTTATTGTAGATGTTTGCATTGGGCCAACTCATTCCCTTGCCCCTACAACGCAGTTTCATCCAGTGATTGCGTTATTTCTAGTGAGCATTTGCAGTGGGGCTCTTGCAGATTGTTTGGAGGGTGAGATATTTAGTGAGGGGATCAGCCTTTCACTTTAGAGAACCATTTGAGGAGGTATTTTCATTAGATGCAATATCTTTAGCCTTCTCCACTCATTTCCAGTTCTTGAGTTGCAGCTGCTACCCTGCAACTCCGACATTTTGCAAATTTTGTATATTATAGGAAATCCTTCCAGGATTGACTTGTGGTAGCCTTTGGGAGCTGAGATCTTCACTCCCCATGTTGTATGGGCCATATATTTGTATATTCATGTAGTTGACATATGTTAGCATGCAGTTTCTCTTATAAAACTACATAGTCATAGCTTGGGCACCCTTGTGTAGCAGTTTTTGATCATGATTTATGTACTTGTTGTTACACCATTTTTTTGGTCATCTAACCTACTATTATTAGATGAACCCAAGTACACCATGTAAGACCAATTTTACCCCAAGTAAAATTGCTTTCACCACATAAAATAACTTATTTGGTTGTATTTAACCCAAAACAAAGATATTAATTAAATAAATCCTTATTTATTTAATTATTTCCTAAGAACAAGTTATTTAAATCATTATTTAAATAATATTCTTAGTTAAATTTGACTAAATCATCCATAAATAATCAAATAAACCATTATTTATTTAATTATATTCCCATCATTCCCCTAAAATGATAAATAAATCATTTATTTTTTTATTTTATAAATAAAGGAATTGACCCAAGTCAAGAATCCTTTTCCCTCCAACAAATATAATAAAATATTCCTAAAAGGTGCTTCTAGAATTCAATTAATAATATTTTATTCATGCACCGAGTTCTAGACCACCCCAATATTTTGTTATAAATAGGGGGGTTTTCCCCATCCATTAGTCACCTTCATTGCATTAGATCACTCTGGATCTACTCTTGGTCACCATTTTCCATTTTGTTTTGTGAACTCCCATTGAGTTCTATGTTTGTTGCTTTACACCGTTGAAGCCTAGAAAATCTCTGCTTCAAACATTGGGGAAAACCACCCGGTCGAGACCTTAGGACAACTCCTTATCCGTTTGGTATGGTGGCTCCGACTAGATTGAAAGGACCAGTTTCCTTATAAATAATGGGTTGGTGATGGATTGATTTGGATGAGTGAAAATGGGACTAAATTGACTGAACTAAAACTATCTAATTTAAACTAAATAATGATAAAGAAATTCTAAAACTCACCCGGCCAATCATATGTGAATACAACTTAAAATTATTCCAATTTAACAATAACCATAAAAATGTATTAAAGTTTAATTGAAATTGTGCAGTAACAAATAAAGATAACTCTGTTTAAGAAATTAAACAGAGTTATATTAGCATATTGCATTCATCATTGTATATCATCTATATATACTTATGAAAAAATAACATTTCAATTATACTCAGAAATGATATATAAAGAAACGTTGTGAAAACCAAATATATATAAATGATAGCAAATTTTAAAGTGAATATCATAAGACAAAAGAAATCAATAATGAACAGATAGAAATACTTTATTCATCTTGAAAGCTTTCAAATGAAATCTGATACTCTAATCCAGTAATTCTGATACGAAATCAAATCCAAGGTACAAAAATGCAACACTTAAAGATAATTCTGCATAAAATCACCAGATGTGATCCTTTATAAAATATAAAAGTCAGTGGAGTACAGAAATGTAATCTCCAAGTCCAAAAATATAATAATCCAGGACCCTTCTCTAAATGCATGAGAAGGGTTTAAATACTACTTAGCTAAATCTAAAAATAGTTTATTACAAAAATTAAGGATTCAGTTTAAATGACCGTCCTTTTCCTAGGCAAAAATACAGTAAAACTAAAACTAAATCTAAAAATAAAGACTATTAACTAACTACTTATGAACTTGATCTTTAAACTTGCAGGCATTTAGCATTGTTTTGAGAAGATGTGGTTGACCGACTTCAGATTTCAACTGTCCTGAAAAGACAGAATCGGCAAGTGTAGGCGCAATCTTCTCAGTAGAATTGATGATACAATTAAGCGCACTGTGCTGACTGTGTGGTTTCACTAAGTATGTCCAGTAAGAGTCCCAATTTAATCTTGTCAGCCCTTGGATTGATTTTTCTCTTTCTTCTGCCTTTTGCCTCCATTCTGTTTGCAGTTGATGTGCCTGTGGGAGATATCCTGGAACAGTTTCTGAAATCAAATTAGCTTTGTGCAAATTATCATTTACACAATCAGTAAGACTGTTTACTGCTGTAGCCGCCTCCTCTGCTGCTTTCTCTGCCCTTCTGATTTGTGCATCCCAGTTATTGAAAAGTATTTCTTTATGGTTTTCATTAATAATTGGTGCACCAGCTTTTCTTCCTTCCTTTGTTTTTTGCCATACCAAATAATTAGTAATCTTTTCATTAATTAAATCATAATCATTTCGTAAATCTACGACATGATTAGTGATCTTATCACTCTCTTGGCAAAAAGAATTCCATTGCAAGATTTTTTGGCATAATACTTCTTCTTGTTGCAGTAGTTGATTGTTTAAAGAAATAGTTTCTGAAACAAACTCTGGAAGCTTAGGATCATCTTTGTGCTAATCTTGGATAATCTGTATTTGTTTCTCTTTATCAGCCAGACTTTTTTGATATCCAATTTGCATTTCTTGAAGTTGTTGCTGTAACTTTTCAAGTTTCATCTGTGCTTCATTATTGGCCTGTACCTGTTGCAATTGCTGTTGCAGAACTTGTATCTGTTCTTCTTTTTCATTTAATAAGAGTTGTATCTCAAATGATTTGTCAATAGTTGCAGAAGCATAAGCCCCTGTAATTTGAGATAACTTAGCAAGATTATCAGTAGGCTCTGTGGTAGGATCCTTCCACAAGACATCTAATTGTTCTGCTTCAGTAGCAATTGCACCTTCTAATTTTCTCTTTTTCCTTTGTTTCTTCACTACTGCTTTGTACTTCGGGCTATAGAATACATCTAGAGGAGGAATATCCTCTACATTAAGTACAATTTCAGACGAGGGAGTGATAGGTATGTGTTCAGTGCTTGTGACTGTGCTACTTATTCCTGTGTTCAAAAATTTTGTTGTCTATACAGGGGTCTGTACATTCTGTCCTTCCACAGTAAGCAATTGATTAAAGCTTTCCCATTCTTTGTCTAATTCAATTGTGACTGACTGTTGCTGTACATTGGTAGGAGGAGGATTTGTCTGCTGAGAAGTCAAAATTTGTTGTTGTGAAAGTTCTTTCGATTGAGCAGCATCTTTCACCAATTCTTCATTTCTGTCATGCTCTTCATTAGACTTATTGGAACGTTCAGAAGTCTCTTTTTCAGATTTTGACTTAGATTTATCTGTACCCGAACTACCACTTATACTAACACTAGGAGTGGGTTCCCTTGCGGGTTCCACACACAAATTTTCCAAAGGGATGGTGGTCAGTGTTCTTTCTCTGTAAACCTTAAATTCTTGAAATTGTTCTGGAGATAACTACATCTGTGATGAATGTAGAATTTCTTTCAGTGTGGATTTTCCCAGGAATATATCATCGAAAGGGTCCTCTTCTCCGGAAAATATCCTTACTTTGATTGCAGTGGTGAAGTTTTTTACAACTTCATTAGGGTCGAATAACCTTTTTGCAAATTTAAACAATTGTAAGCATGTAATATTGCTTACTTCCTTGAATGCATGTCCAATATCAAATAATGAAAATGTTCCACAAGCTACGGGAAATTGTGGCCAAACGGCTTTTTTCTTATCTTTTAAATCCTTTGTCAAACCTCCTTGACCACAAGTTTGGTATGCAATTTCACGAGCTATAATCTTATCAAAAACATATAAGGGTAAAACTTGAGGTGAAGCAGAGCTTCCAAAAACCCTTACATAGGTAAACCATTCTTCCCCAAACCATCGTGCAACGGGGAGAATGTCGACTTCTGCTTCCGGGGAAAACCTTGGAGCATCTTTATTATACAATGTTTTGTGCAGAGGCAACATTATGCCGTGGAAAATCTTGTAAAATTGAGGAATAAACTTGGATTCCCATAATTCCTTGTGATACACATGAATAGGCAAAGGATCTTGAATCGTCCATTGCCAACCCATCAAAGGGAATTTAGAAACAAAGCAGATAGCGTCCATAACATAAGCAGATAGATAAAAGGGAGGATAAATCCTCTGAGAAACACTTCGTTTAGACCGGTAATGGAAAATAGCAGTGGCCAAATTATCAGACAAGATTTTGGCCCAGTCTACAATTGTAGAATTAACAGCAGCATTCAACAAAGGGAGACATTCAGGCAAGATCATGTTTATGTCAGGCTTTCCAAAAAGCCTGCATAACATAGCAGCAGCAAAACAATATGGAGAGGTAAGTGAACCAGTACTGTACATACCGTGTTTGTTTTTCTTCAATGATTCATCTCTCTTGGTCCATTCCTTTGTGCATTCGGCCAAATTTGCATGTTCTTTGGAAAAATCCTCTATAAATTGTTTATTATAAGTTGCCTGAGGTTCTGGCAAATGATACATCAGCCTCAAATCTTCCGTAGTGAACGACCCGATGAGCTCTTGATCTAGAGTTCTAAATTGCCTGTCTGAAATATCGGTGCTGTCCAGCACCCATTTCACCATGTCCGTATACGGAAGAATTCTTGGTCTTGCCGCTATCCTATGCAGAAATGAACAAGCCAGTTCTTTAAGGGTTGCCTCAGATAAATTACTTGAGCCTGCAGTAGCCGCAACTTGCATCACCCTGGGATTTTCCTCTTCGAGCAAATTATACATTCCTTCCCAGGTGGTGATACTGGCACCCTTATTGCAAGCAGTATCCGCATACAGTGAAGCCATTTCTTTGTTTTCAGAGTATGAAATCTTCTCTTTCTTACCCATATTGCTCTGTAAACGCTTTGTATAGTCTTCTGCTCCTTCGCGCCTGCGGTTTTACAAGTTAAGTGAGAGTAATGACATGAAAAGGGTGATGAGATAGTTTTAAATGCAAACGGCGGATGAAATATATTATTCTAACGGAAACAACCTTTCAATCAAAACAAAATCCCTTTTATTGATAATTGACAATCCATTCATTAATTCAATCATTTAAAGCACATAACGGACATTGATATATGAAAAGATTTTTATTGGACAACGAGCTTTTAAGAATTTGCGATATTGCGATCTGCGATTATGCAATATCGCAATATCGCAATATCGCATTTTCCACAAAGCGTAACCATCGCAAAATTGCAAATAGCGCAAAGGCGCAAATCGCAAATAGCGCAAAATTGCAAATAGCGCAAAAGCGCAAATTGTAAAATTGCGCAAAGTATTCGTTTATCATTTCTTTTTTCTGCGCTATGCGATATGCGACCAATATTTTATTATATAGGCTTTTTGGGATCGCGTTATCGCAAAATCGCAGTTTAAAAGATTCAGTTTTTACAAAAGATATCTACCATTTGCGATGGATGCGCTATTTCGCTCAAAGAAATATTTTATTGTAATCTATCATAAACT
Source organism: Pinus albicaulis (assembly GCA_034641835.2). NCBI lineage: Eukaryota > Viridiplantae > Streptophyta > Pinopsida > Pinales > Pinaceae > Pinus > Pinus albicaulis. Next base: position 226,251,094 of record CM076569.1, read on the forward strand.
TAAGTGTTTCTTAAGGATTTTCTAAGGAATTTCCCTAAGTTATGATAGAAAGTTTTATTTGAAAAGGGAAACAAATAATGATTGATTTTTTTTGGATTTTTTAACTAAGGGTCCCCATTTATTTAGTATTATTACTAATATTAAATAAAAAGGGGGGTTGTTGCTGGTCACAACAATTGGCGATTCACTGAAAGAAACAGTTATCTCTGAAAAATAAAATGAACACTATATTTCTAGTAAGTAAATTTTTTTAAAGATAATGAAAACTATCTTAGGATATTTCAAATAAAATCTAACTATGAAAAAGAAATAAAAATCATTCACAATTTCTTTCTAATTCTTTAAGAATGAAAACACTTTTGGGTTATCTCAAGCTTTGATCGGTGTTAATAATGAAGTAAGTGGATTTTTTCAAGCTTGGTTTTATAATATACTCTATTGCCATAGGTATTGCCTCTACTGCCTGCAAACGTTCATAGTCTCGACAGGGTTACCTTTAAACCATTAACCATTCATTGTCCCATCCAACTAAAATTATGACTTTTTAAAAGATAAATTCATAAGACCTATTATCTCATGTTTTTTTCTTTTACTTATTTTTTATTTTTAAGAGCCATTGTTCTGGTTTGGTAGCCAGTTAATAACAATGCCATTCACTAGTTATAATTAAACTGAACAAGCTGGCTCGTGATGAGACCCCTTGTCTTACATTTATAAGCCATTACCCTGTTTTGGTATGCAGTATTGGTAATGTCAGTTTTATTACTTCTTATGAACATGGTAAGTCGGCTCATAATGAGACCTCTTATCTCTTAAATTTTCATATAATTTCTTAAAATTACATTCTAAAAAATCACAACTTAAATGGATGGGGTGAAATAGTTTTATCCTTAAGAATCAATGGATGACAATTTTCAGAGTTTCTTGAGTACCAAGACTTTGAAAAATCTTTACTTTTATAGATAACCTTTCTCTACTCAATAAGCTTATAATGATTTACATTCTCCTCAAGTTTTCAAAAGATCATGCAAATGATTGGAATAATCTTTCAAAGTTTAACATCTTATTTTAAACTATCCAAAAACTGTGATCATCTCTTTAAAAATTCTTATTTACACAAAATAAATATTTATAATATTTTTCCTAAGAAATTTTTCTAAATAGTAAACAGTCAATTAGAGACTTATTAACAACCTTTATTTGCAAAAACAATTAAAAACTTTGCAGAAAGGAATATGTACATTTTAAGAAGGGGTTACCTCCTTATGAAAATAATTTCTTCAAGATAAGCCCATTTACAGGAAGAGATTCTCTCTTACCTGTTAGATCTTGGAGTATGAATGTATTTGAGCCTATCTTTTCAACGATCTGAAATGGTCCAAGCCACATTTTCTGAAACTTGGTATGTTTACCTTTTTCTTCGTGTGCTTTATCTCATTTCAGAACAAGATCACCAATTGACAAAATTTTTGAGCCGGTAGAACTTGCATCAAAAGAAGATTTTACAAGCTGTTGATGTTTTTCATGAACAATTTTAGCTTTATCTCTATCTTCTTCTAGTTTAAGGATTTGATCATATCTCAATTGAATGGATGAAGAAGGATTTTCTTCAATAAATTGTACTAGGGCTAATGATGGAAGAGCTAAATTTGATGGTATCACAACTTCTTTTCCATAAACTAAATTGAAAGGTGAAGTTCCTATTGAAGCTTTTTCAGTGATACGATCAGCCCATAGTGCAAAGATTAAAGACTTGTGCCAATTCTTTTGATTTTGATCAATGGTCCTTTTAATGATTTTGATAAGATTTTTGTTAGTGGATTCAGCCAAACCATTACCTTGTGGATAATAATTTGCTGAATATTTCAATTTAAAACCTCTCTTGATTGCAAATTCTATTAAACTATTTCCGGAAAAGTAAGATGCATTATCAAAGACAAGAGCGTTAGGTACACCAAACCTGGTTATGATGAATTGATCTATGAAATCAATAATTGCATCAGAATTGGCTACCTTCAACGGGATTGCTTCTACCCATTTTGTAAAGTAATCAGTTGCAGTAAGGATGTACTTGTGTTGTTTGGAAGAATGAGGTATTATCTCACCAATAATGTCAAGCCCCCATTGTTCGAATGGTTGCTCAATAGTTACTGGTTGCAAAGGAAAAGATGGTTTCCTTTGTCTTCCACTTGCAGTTTGACAAATTTGGCACTTCCTTACGTAATCATGCGTATCTTTAAAAAGGGTAGGCCAGTAATAACTAGCACGAATTATTTTGTGAGCTGTGGTATCACCTCCAAAATGACCTCCTGCTGGTCCATCATGCAATTCCTGCAAAACCTTTTCAGCTTCAGTCTTTTCAAGACATCTTAATAAGATTGAATCATAATTTTTTCTGAATAACACATTATCAATGATCTCATATTTAATAGCCTTTAACCTTAAAGCACGTTTTCTCTTATAGCTGAGATTAGAAGGAGCATACCCATTTTTCAAGTAATAGATAAGATCAGCATACTGAGATTCAGAATCTGTAACACTTATCTGACTTACTTGAATATCTTGATTTGAATCTTGATTTTCTGGTATGTTATGAGCTCCTGCCAATAATCTGCAAAAACCTTGTCCTCTAACAATCTTAGCGGGTTTAATATCAATATCATATTCTTGCAAGGTTGTTACCCAGTTAGCTCTCTTTTCTCCTACTTCTTTTTGAATTAATAATTGCCTCACTGCAGAGAATGGGACAATGATTTTTGTATGTGTTTTCAAGAGAAAAGGTCTGAAATGTTTGATTGATTTAAACACGGCAAAGGCTTGTTTTTCAACATCGGAATAATTAAGCTTAGCTCCTTGCAGATTTGAGCTAAAGAAAGAAATTGGTGCTTCAATTTTCTGATCATTGAGCTGTGTTAAAACAGCTGCATAGGATGTTTCGGTGGCCAAAGTATACAAAGTAAAATCTTTAGAAAAATCTGGGGTATTCAATGCTGGTGCATTAATAATCGCTTGTTTGATTGCCTCAAAGGCTTCTTTCTCTTTATGCCCCCATTTGAATACTGAATTCTTCTTGATCATATTTTGCATAGGTAAAACAATTAAAGAAAAATCAGGAATGAATCTTTTTACAAAATTGATTTTCCCAAGAAATGATTGCATGGATTTTTTGTTATGAGGTAAAGAAATATCAGAAATTTCTTTCACTCTATCTGGATCAATATATATACCATATTTTGACACAACAAATCCTAAGAGTTTTCCTTCATCCAAAGCAAAGAAAGATTTCTTTGGATTTAAGAAAATACCAAACCTTCTACATCTTTCAAATTTTGCTTTAAATCATGTAGATGATTGACTCTCTTTTTTGAAAATATTGTTATGTCATCAAGATAAACAACAACTGATTTATTGATCAGACCTTTAAATGCTATGTCCATGGCTCTTTGGAAAGTTTCTCCTGCATTTATTAGACCAAAAGGCATTTTTTGATAAGCATAAGTTCCCCATTTTGTTCTGAAAGTTGTTTTCAATCTGTCATCTGGATGAACTAAAACTTGATTATAGCCTGAAAATCCATCGAGAAAGGACATAAGTTTAGAACCAGCTACCTTTTGAAGTATCTGTTCCATGGTTGGCAATGGGAAATTATCTTTTAAACATGCCTTGTTTAAATTTCTGAAATCAATAAAGATTCTTATATCACCATTCTTCTTCCTTACAGGTACCATATTGGAAACCCAATTGGAGTGCCTGACCGGAAAAATGATTTTGGCTTTTAAAATTTTATTAAGTTCTGATTTGATTTGACTTTCGAGATTTGGATGGATCTTTCTCAACTTCTGTTGAACAGGTTTAATATCAGGAAGCATTGGAATTGTGTGTTGAATAACTGAAGTATCATACGTTTTTAAATCATCATAATTCCAAGCAAAAATGTTTTTATATTTGTTCAAGAGTTTAATGAAAGCATTCCTTTCCTCTGGTGTTAAATTGAGTCCTAAATTAACGTTTTGAGGTTTAGAATCAAAACCAAGATTTACTAATTCAAACTTCAAAGTGGAACTTTGAAGTTTAGCATTAGTGACTTTCTTGAATCTGTCTTTAATGTCATATAAATCCTCTAATTTAACAACATATTTTGAATGGGATTTTCATTACCTTTTGAAGAAATTTGTAAATCATGATCATTCTCATCAATAATTTGCTCATCATATGATTTCTCTGAAGTCATGAAATTTAAAATATCTTGATCAGGATAGAAAACTCTCCAATTTGTGACATTATCTGGGACAGATGGGCGAAAAATCAATTCTACAGAAAACCTATCAGGACTGCAATCTTCAGCAGGAAGGAGTTTAGATGCAACATTAGCTAACAAGTCAGCTGATGTATTTTGATTCCTAGGAATAGGAGAAATATTTAATGCTAAAAAATGAGTGGTAAGATCTTGTACTAGGGTTTGATAGTGTTTAAGATGTCCTGAAAGGCAATGAATAGTATTCCTAACTTGTTTTATGACAATTTCGAAATCACCAAAGACTTTCAAGTATTTAACATCTAACCCTATAGCTTTATAAAGTCCTTGAATCAAGGCTTCATATTCTGCAGTATTGTTAGTACACTCAAATTCTAACCTACATGATAGCATGGTTTTCTCTCCATCTGGATCAATTAAGATGCACCCTGCTCCAGCTCCATCACTAGATTTTGATCCATCAAAATATAATGACCAAAATAAAGATTTATCTATTGGCTTATCTACAATTACATCAGAAATATTTACAATTCTGGAAGAATCAGATTGTGAAAAAATTTCTATTTGAGAAACAAAAGTATTTACAGAAAAAGGTGATTGAGGTGCTTTGAAGTTTCCAAGAAATGATTCAGCAGAATAACCTCCAAGAATATTGTTGTTGAATGCCACAGGCTCATTAGGTTGTTCAAATTCAGTGACAGTGTGTGTCATATGTTTTTCTCGTTCAACTTTGATTTGATTTGGTTTCCCTTTGTAGGGAAGCCACATATGTGAATAATCAGTTGCGATATAACCATTAAGTTTTGCAGACCAGTCCCTGCTTAAGACTAATCCATAGAATTCAGGAATATCTGCAATTAAAATATCAATTCTTTGGACAATCCTAGGATCGGAAGCTAGTCTGATAGTAACTGAATTGATTTCTCCTACAACTTGAACTTTAGAGCGATCCAATTGAACAATATGAACTGCTGATTTATGTGGTTCAATATTCAATTTGGCACAAATAGAAGTAGGAATTATATTAGAGGACGCTCCAAAATCAATTAAACAATTATGCAAATTTTTATTGTACATTTCATAAGTCAAAAGAAAAGGAGGAGTCTGAGAATTTGATATTTCTCTAATGAGCACAGTATCAGTAGCATCTACTTTGTCTGGTGGCTTACCAGTTCCTTTAGCTGCTTTTGCAACTACACCACTTGGTAAAGGAGCAATTGGTGTAGCATTTAATTCTTTTAATAGCAACTTCTGCTGGTGTTTTAGTTTGTTGAGTTCATGTAAAGAAATGTTGGCTTTAATCTTTTTCATGTCTTCAACAATGTTATACTCCATAGGATCTGACACCACTAAAGTCTTTGTTGTCGATGTAGGAGGATTAGAAGAAGATGGCTGATTTTGAGTAGGTAACGGAGAAGCTTTCTTTGCAAGGGATTTGTCTTTGGTACTTGGAGTTGTAATTTTCTTTTTAGGAACTGTTTGTACAAGCTCCATTGTAGATTTACTCCTAGTACTTACAGGCATAGCTTCTTGTTCTACCTCACTATCAGAATTAGGGAGAATAAAATCCCACATTCCATGCAATTCAGCTATTTCTTCATTCTCATATTCCTCTTCTGATACTGGAGGAGTATCTTCTTCTTCTTCCTCTTCTGATTCTGCATTAGAGATTGAATTGGGAGGTTTATATTCAAGTTGATTTCTTTTGAAATTTCGGAATGGTTTTTTGGTAGAAGTTTCAGCTACTTGTTTTTTTATTTCAACCATTTCATTTGACATGGTTTTAAGAACTTTTTGTAAACCTTCCATGTCGTATGGATCTTTGGCCTTTTTCCTCGAATCATCTTTGAAGCTGACTTTCTTGGATTTCCTTTCCTCAATAGCATTTTTCTTTTCTAGAGAAATAATTTGTTTCTCTACTGCAATAGCCTCTTTCATATTCTCGGCTAACGTAGGTTTTGCGGCTCTATCTACAAAAATTGCTATGTTTGAGGGTAAAGCGGTTATGTACCATTCACTTCTGACCTGTTCACTAGGCCTTGAATCTGTGTGGATTTTGTTCAAGAGTTTGTTGAATCTAGCGTTGAAATCTTTAATGGGCTCCTTGGGTTCTGTCTTTAAATTTGAGAGATCGTTGATTAAAGTAGCTATTGATCTGTCATCTCCAAATTTGGTTAAAAAATGATCTGCAAAAATGGCCCAACTTGTTATGGATCCTGAAGGTAATGAAAAGTACCAGGATCCTACCGCCCATTGAAGAGTATAAGAAAATAGTCTGACTACAACATCTTCTTCTACGACTCCATTCAAATTTACAGCCAGCATAAAGTTATTGATGTGTTCTTCAGCTTGAATGTTAAGATCTAGACTGAACTTTGGAACCCATTTTCCAGGATTGTCAGGTAAATCATCTAAAGGTGCATGCATGTTGACAGCCCCTGGAGTAGCCCATGGTCTAGCCATTATTGTAACAACTATTGGAGGAGTAGTAGAGGCTGGTGGTGTCTGAATAGAGGTTGTTGGAATAGATGATTTTGAGATTGATGATGTTTGAGCAGATGATGATTGAGCAGATGATGTTTGAGAAGATGATGTGGGAACTACTGCACTTGGTTGAGTTGGGGTTTTGGAAACAGGTGATTGAATATGAGATGAAGAACTTATAGCACTTACTGATTCCGATTGAGTTTTTCTTGTCCTGACTCTACTAGGTAAAGGGAATTCTTTCGGAGAAATGCCAAGTTTTTCACTTTGAAGCCTAGTAAGAGGTTTTGAAGAAACAAATTTTGAAGTTACACTACCTTCAGATATTTCAGACTCATCTAGAGATAATGAGAATCCTTTCAATTTATGGATTAAATCTTGAACTTCAGGAGACTCAGGATTTTGGTTGTCTGATTGTTTTGAGATTTTGGTAGTGGGTGTCTGAATATTCTTCTCAATTCCTTCTATAGGATTTTGTATTTCAGAAGAGATTGAAGAAGTTGATGAGGTTGTTTTGCTCTCAGAATGGATTGTGGGTAAATATTTACTTTCCATTCATAGCTCAGGCCCTCCTTCTAGCACCAAAAATTTTGAAGCCTAGAAAATCTCTGCTTCAAACATTGGGGAAAACCACCCGGTCGGGACCTTAGGACAGCTCCTTATCCGTTTGGTATGGTGGCTCCGACTGGATTGAAAGGACCAGTTTCCTTATAACTAATGGGTTGGTGATGGTTTGATTTGGATGAGTGAAAATGGGACTAAATTACTGAAATGAAACTATCTAATTTAATCTAAATACTGATAAAGAAATTCTAAAACTAACCCGGGCAATCATATGTGAATACAACTTAAAATTATTCCAATTTAACAATAACCATAAAAATGTATTAAAGTTTAATTGAAATTGTGCAGTAAAAAATAAAGATAACTCTGTTTAAGAAATTAAACAGAGTTATATTAGCATACTGCATTCATCGTTGTATATCATCTACATATACTTATGAAAGATAACATTTCAATTATACTCAGAAATGATATATAAAGAAACGTTGTGAAAACCAAATATATATAAATGATAGCAAATTTTAAAGCGAATATCATAAGACAAAAGAAATCAATAGTGAACAGATAGAAATACCTTATTCATCTTGAAAGCTTTCAAATGAAATTTGATACTCTAATCCAGTAATTCTGATACGAAATCAAATCCAAGGTACAAAAATGCAACACTTAAAGATAATTCTGCATAAAATCACCAGATGTGATCCTTTATAAAATATAAAAGTCAGTGGAGTACAGAAATGTCATCTCCACGTCAAAAATATAATAATCCAGGACCCTTCTCTAAATGCATGAGAAGGGTTTAAATACTACTTAGCTAAATCTAAAAATAGTTTATTACAAAAATTAAGGATTCGGTTTAAATGACCGTCCTTTTCCTAGGCAAAAATACAGTAAAACTAAAACTAAATCTAAAAATAAAGACTATTAAATAACTACTTATGAACTTGATCTTTAAACTTGCAGGCATCTAGCATTGTTTTGAGAAGATGTGGTTGACCGACTTCAGATTTCAACTGTCCTGAAAAGACAGAATCGGCAAGTGTAGGCGCAATCTTCTCAGCAGAATTGATGATACAATTAAGCGCACTGTGCTGACTGTGTGGTTTCACTAAGTATGTCCAGTAAGAGTCCCAGTTTAATCTTGTCAACCCTTGGATTGATTTTGCTCTTTCTTCTTCCTTTTGACCCCATTCTGTTTGCAGTTGATGTGCCTGTGGGAGATATCCTGGAACAATTTCTGAAATTAAATTAGCTTTGTGCAAATTATCATTTACACAATCAGTAAGACTGTTTTTTGCTGTAGCCGCCTCCTCTACTGCTTTCTCTGCCCTTCTGATTTGTGCATCCCAGTTATTGAAAAGTATTTCTTTATGGTTTTCATTAATAATTGGTGCACCAACTTTTCTTCCTTCTTCTGTTTTTTTCCATACCAAATAATCAGTAATCTTTTCATTAATTAAATCATAATCATTTCGTAAATCTACGACATGATTAGTGATCTTATCACTCTCTTGGCAAAAAGAATTCCATTGCAAGATTTTTTGGCATAATACTTCTTCTTGTTGCAGTAGTTGATTGTTTAAAGAAATAGTTTCTGAAATAAACTCTGGAAGCTTAGGATCATCTTTGTGCTGATCTTGGATAATCTGTATTTGTTTCTCTTTATCAGCCAAACTTTTTTGATGTCCAATTTGCATTTCTTGAAGTTGTTGCTGTAACTTTTCAAGTTTCATCTGTGCTTCATTATTGGCCTGTACCTGTTGCAATTGCTATTGCAGAACTTTTATCTGTTCTTCTTTTTCATTTAATAAGAGTTGTATCTCAAATGCTTTGTCAATAGTGGCAGAAGCATAAGCCCCTGTAATTTGAGATAACTTAGCAAGATTGTCAGTAGGCTCTGTGGTAGGATCCTTCCACAAGACATCTAATTGTTCTGCTTCAGTAGCAATTGCACCTTCTAATTTTCTCTTTTTCCTTTGTTTCTTCACTACTGCTTTGTACTTCGGGCTGTAGAATACATCTAGAGGAGGAATATCCTCTACATTAAGTACAATTTCAGACGAGGGAGTGATAGGTATGTGTTCAGTTCTTGTGACTATGCTACTTATTCCTGTGCTCAAAACTTTTGTTGTCTGTACAAGGGTCTGTACATTCTGTCCTTCCACATTAAGCAATTGATTAAAGCTTTCCCATTCTTTGTCTAATTCAATTGTGACTGACTGTTGCTGTACATTGGAAGGAGGAGGATTTGTCTGCTGAGAAGTCAAAATTTGTTGTTGTGAAAGATCTTTCGATTGAGCAGTATCTTTCACTGATTCTTTATTTTTATCTTGCTTTTCATTAGACTTATTGAAACGTTCAGAAGTCTCTTTTTCAGATTTTGACTTAGATTTATCTGTACCCGAACTGCCACTTATACTAACACTAGGAGTGGGTTCCCTTGCGGGTTCCACACGCAAATTTTCCAAAGGGATGGTGGTCAGTCTTCTTTCTCTGTAAACCTTAAATTCTTGAAATTTTTCTGGAGATAACTGCATCTGTGCTGAATGTAGAATTTCTTTCAGTGTGGATTTTCCTAGGAATATATCATCGAAAGGGTCCTCTTCTCCGGAAAATATCCTTACTTTGATTGCAGTGGTGAAGTTTTTAACAACTTCATTAGGGTCGAATAACCTTTTTGCAAATTTAAACAATTGTAAGCATGTAATATTGCTTACTTCCTTGAATGCATGTCCAATATCAAATAATGAAAATGTTCCACAAGCTACGGGAAATTGTGGCCAAACGACTTTCTTCTTATCTTTTAAATCCTTTGTCAAACCTCCTTGACCACAGGTTTGGTATGCAATTTCCCGAGCTATAAGCTTATCAGAAACATATAAGGGTAAAACATGAGGTGAAGCAGAGCTTCCAAAAACCCTTACATAGGTAAACCATTCTTCCCCAAACCATCGTGCAGCGGGGAGAATGTCGACTTCTGCTTCCGGGGAAAACCTTGGAGCATCTTTATTATACAATGTTTTGTGTAGAGGAAACATTATGCCATGGAAAATCTTGTAAAAATGAGGAATAAACTTGGATTCCCATAATTCCTTGTGATACACATGAATAGGCAAAGGATCTTGAATCGTCCATTGCCAACCCATCACAGGGAATTTAGAAACAAAGCAAATAGCGTCCATAACATAAGCGGATAGATAAAAAGGAGGATAAATCCTCTGAGAAACACTTCGTTTAGACCGGTAATGAAAAATAGCAGTGGCCAAATTATCAGACAATATTTTGGCCCAGTCTACAATTGTAGAATTAACAGCAGCATTCAATAAAGGGAGCCATTCAGGCAAGATCATGTTTATGTCAAGCTTTCCAAAAATCCTGCATAACATAGCAGCAGCAAAACAATATGGAGAGGATATCCTACCAGTGCGCATACATCTTTGGTGTTTGTTTTATTCAATGATTCATCCTCTCATGGTCCATTCCTTTATGAATTCCATGATTGCATGTTCTTTGGCAAATCCTCCATAAATTGTTTATTATAAGTTGCGAGGTTACGGGAAAATGATACATCGACCTCAAATCTTCTGCAGTGAACGACCGATGGAGAGCTCTTGATCACAGAGAGTTCTAAATTGGGTAGCTACTGAAATATCGGTGTACTCCCGTACCCATTTCACCATGTCCATATATGGAAGAATTCTTGGTCTTGCCGCTATCCTATGCGAGAAATGAACAAGCCGAGTTCTTTAGGGATGCCTCGGATGAATTGCTTGAGCTGCAGTGGCATAAACACACTTCTGCAAGTTTTCCTCTTCGACCAAATTATACATTCCTTCCCAGGCGGTGATACCGGCATCCTTATTGCAAGCAGCATCCGCATACAGTGAAGCCATTTCTTTGTTTTCAGAGTATGAAATCTTCTCTTTCTTACCCATAATGCTCTGTAAATGCTTTGTATAGTCTTCTGCTCCTTCGCGCCTGCGGTTTTACAAGTTAAGTGAGAGTAATGACGTGAAAAGGGTGATGAGATAGTTTTAAATGCAAACGGCAGATGAAATATATTATTCTAATGGAAACAACCTTTCAATCAAAACAAAATCCCTTTTATTGATAATTGACAATCCATTCATTAATTCAATCATTTAAAGCACATAACGGATATTGATATATGAAAAGATTTTTATTGGACAACGAGCTTTTAAGAATTTGCGATATTGTGATCTGCGATTATGCAATATCACAATATCGCAATATCACATTTTCCACAAAGCGTAACCATCGCAAAATTGCAAATAGCACAAAAGCGCAAATCGCAAATAGCGCAAAAGCACAAAATTGCAAATAGCGCAAAAGCGCAAATTGTAAAATAGCGTATGCTTTCAAATTGTACGTAAGCAAAATTTTAAATTTTAACATTTCTTTTTACTGCGCTATGCGATCTGCGACCAGTATTTTATTGTATAGGCCTTTTGGGATCGCGTTATCGCAAAATCGTAGTTTAAAAGATTCAGTTTTTATAAAAGATATATATCATTTTGCGATGGATGCGCTATTTTGTTTAAAGAACAATTTTATTGTAATCTATCATAAACTTAAGTGTTTCTTAATGTTCTTCTAAGGGATTTCTCTAAGTTTATGATAGAAAGTTTTATTTGAAAAGGAAAACAAATCCTAGTTGATTTTTTGGATTTTTTAACTAAGGGTCCCCATTTATTTAGTATTATTACTAATATTAAATAAAAAGGGGGTTGTTGTTGGTCACAATACACCCATAAGAGAGAGAAATGTTAGATCTGAAACACTGAGGACTTTCAAGAACCCATCCCACTGAGGAGAACCGGAAAACACCTTTCTTGTTTTCCTCTCAAGTGCCCCCATTCTTTAATATAATATAAAAATTCTTTTATTTCTTGTCTTGTCCATTGAATGCATGGAGCCATATTATATTTTATCTACTTCATATCTTTTATGCTTAGATCTGAATTTGTCCAGCAAACTTAAAGATATTTTGCAGCCATAATCGATGTTAGGGCTATTTGTTATGCATAGCTAAAGTGATATTTTATGACGAAAGAATCATACTAACACTTGTCTCTTGAGGTTGAGCATTGCTTATCTTGAGTAGCATTTTCCTCAAGATCTTGTTTTCATTTGTTGCTGCTATTACTTAATAAGATGGCTATGGATCTTTCTCACATTTTTATAAGTTGAGTGTCACTGCTACTCCATTGTTGTGTTTTCATATTGCTGGATCTCCAACTTTAGAATATCTTAAGATATTCTCATTGTTGTAGAATTTCCCTAATTTGGGATATTACAAAATTTGGTCGAACAACTTGAATTGCCTCACACGATGATCTCATATCATAATTTGTAACCATTCTTCAGGGGTTTATGTGGTCCAAGAACAAAAACCCTAAGTGTATATAAACATAATCAAACAAGTGTTGTGTTCAAGGGTTTCTAAGTGCCAAGAACCACTAATTTGGATTGTGAAATAATGTTCATTAATTTTTTTTTCACATTTAGAAATAAACTTTCTCAAAATAAGAAAATTTAATAGCCACACAATTTTGTCCATCATAGCTATTTCTATCACAACCATCTCTATTGCTACATTATTTCTTATTTTCTTGGTTTGATCTTTGTATTGGAGATTCTTGTCTTCACGAAGCATTTGTTAGTGTGGTCAATTCTAAGAAAATCAGACTCAATATGTATAAAATAAAAACTACAGATGTTTTTAAGAAACATATTTAGTTTACCAGACTCAATATGTATAAAATAAAAACTACAGATAATTTTAAAAAATAAAATGCCTACCTAATTAATTTCCCATACAACCCATAAAGCCAAACTTCTGCTCTTGTGTAAGATACACATGTTTTCCAAGGTACATCACATTGGATTGCTATAACTCTATAGTAAAAAAAGCACTTTGACCCTCAACATTTTTCATAACCACAAATGCTGCAAAAACACTTTGTTTGGATGGGAACTCCCTCTATCTAGTTATCAAGGACAATTTCGTTGGTTTTCAAAATCGATAAGACTATAACAATGAAGTTTTAATGGTTTTCGAAATCGATAAGAATATGACGATGAAACAGTTTCTTATGTCAATCTATGTGGTAAATAAAGTGTGGGAATGAAATGAAAGCATGGATTAAACTAATTCACAACCACATTAAATTGACCAATAAACTACTTGTCGCTTGGAATATTGTTTGATTATGCATTTGATAGATCAACATAAAGATGCAAGTGTCATCCAACTTGGTTTTGTAATGAGTCTGTAGGAGTAATAAGTAGAAAAACATGAGAAGTATGAGGATCAAGGGTTTCATCCGAGTCTAATTCCACCTACCCATAATTAATAATGACCACAAATCTCCTCTCTAGTCTGCAGCTTCTCTAAAAGCTCCATTTGGACGAATTGTTTTCCCCAAAATGACTAAAATAATCTAATTCCAACTTCATTATTAGTGTGGTATCCATATCAACTGAGGTTTTTACTAGTGCCATTTCATTCGACACCAATTCTATGGAAGGATTACTTTATCTGACAGTAACCTACATTTAAATCCCGCAATGATCGTATTCGCCTGTCAGGCCATAAGTCCAACTTCACACAGGATCCACCCCAACACAATTGTCACGTGGACGCTATCAATACTTTGAGATTTAGATTGTAGAAATTATACAACATGCATGTATATCTTGGATTCACCCGATCTAACAATGTACTAAATTTAAATACTGAATCGCTTCTACAAATATTTTGTGGAATTAAAAACACAATCGTTAATCACATGAAAATGAAGAAAGATCAATCACACACAACATATATAATTTCTGTTGAGATTAAACAAGAAGATCCTAGTGAAAATAAAGCACCTACACTAGGATGGAGCCTCAGGATATTTTTAGGTGGATGTCTATTTATAGATACATGAGCAAATTCTATTTATAGATACATGTCTATTTATAGATGTATGTGAAAATTCTATTTATAGATTTCATGTCTATTTATAGATGCATGTCGATTATTATTATCCCTTCATATTACTTGGAAAATAAACAATAATCTGTTCTCAATGAGCACTTGGAAATAGTTAACTGAAGTGGAAAATGAGTTAGCTAAATGAATTTCGAGTTAAGAGGTTGCTTGGTGGGACATTCAAGTGGACTTATTTGTAACTTAGTGCTTCGAAGTTGTAATAGAGTTTGAAGTGCAGTTATGAAAGTTGTAAAGTAGTTTAACTCAGTTAAGTTAATTAAACTCAGTTGTGCTAGTCGTAAATGAAGATACACTAGTGAGAGACCAAGTGAATTAATTATTAATTAATTCACAATTAGTGCCATCACATGCAACTGAAGATTTACTATTATTAACTGCATGCATGTCAGATCCAGTGGAGACCTAGTTGAGTTCTAGGTGAAAGGGAAGACAACTATCATTCGTGACATTATCTGGTTACACACATAAAACCACACACACATTGGATGTTACCATGAGGATTGTGCAGTCAAGGCACGCGTGATTTCACTCATTCAAGAATTGCTATCAACTAGGATTGCGTAGTGGAGGTAGGTTGTCTAGAGTTAGTAAATTGGCTAAGGAACTTGCCAATTTTTGTATGACAGTATGAGACAATTAGCTCATGTATAGAGAGCTCTTGGAGTAGAGCTTTGTATGTAACTATTTAATTATCCATGATATAATAAATTATAGAAGATAGTGGGGTTTTTAGCTATAATATTTCCCCGAATAAATTTTCTGCGTTATGTGTGACTGGTCTTTCTTCATGATATTGTGATTGGCGATTGTGTTTCAAATTCCAAAAATATTTGTAGAAGCGATTTTGTATTTAACAGTAGAATATTATTGTTAGATCAGGAGAATCCATGAAATACATGTATTTTGTATTAAATTTATAGATGGTATCAAAGCACAGGAAATTGTAGTAGTGAAGCAGAAGCTAAGTTTGTTGGTGGAAAGAATTTGAATTTGTAGAAAGACTTTCTTGGTGCTACAATTGATTCAAGATCGGAATGGATTTCAATGGCTTGAGGATAGAGTATGGACTTGAGGGTTGCTCGAACTACATTTCTTGGTAGGACAGGATGGAGGGAGTGCTCAAAGATGATGGCTTGAAGGAATTCATTGACAATGATGTTCCTAAGCCTGCTTCATCATATGATGCCAATCTTGATGTATGGAAAAGGAAAGTGGTAAAGGTGAGGAGTATCCTATTGGAGGGAGTACGAGACGACATTTTCTCAAGCCTCCATGGGAAAGACACACCATATTCTATGTGGAAGGCTTTGACAGATCTTTTCCAAAGAAACATCGACCATAGGAAATTGGCGCTTAAAGTTAAACTTAGTAAGATCAAGATGGAAAAGAGAAAAAAAATTCCAAAGTATCTCACGAAGTTTGTCCAATGTCTGGATGAACTGGGGAGTGTGGGAATAATTTTTGTTGATGATGATTTGGCGAGCTTGGATCTCTTCGAACTTCCTAAGAGTTGGCACAATTATGAATACTTTGCCAATGAACGGGAGAAATTGTGTGATTGGGAACGACTGTGATCAGATCTGGTGCAGGAGGAGTGAAGGAAGAACACCAGAGATGGACCTTCATCAAAGCATGATGATGAAGAGGATTTTTCTTTTGCTTCCAAGGTGAAGAAGGGTAAGGGGAAGAAATTCCATTCTAAATATGAGGCTAAAGGCAAGAATCTAGATATGTCCAAGGTGAAGTGTTTCCACTATCACGAACATGGGTATCTTGCTACTAACTGTCTGCAAAAGAAGAAGAACAAGAAGGTTGTTGGAGCTGCAGCTGGTGAGGCCCTTCCCTCGCAATTTGAGCTTGAATTTTCTTTGATCGCATGCATGGTGTCAATTGCATTAGGATCGGTGTGGTATTTGGATAATGGCGGTTCCTTTTACATGACAAGAGATAAGGAACTTTTCAGTGACTTGGAGGAGAAATATCTATATGTGCATATAGAGATGGGTGATGAAAGACGATATAGTGTTATCATGATTGGTACCATTACCTTTCAGAGGTAGTGTTGTAAACCATTTCAATTGAAATATGTTATGCATGTTCCAGGTCTTAATAAAAATTTGGTCTCAGTCATAATGTTGGAGGACAGAGGCTATGATGTTGTTTTCAACGACGGAAAATATTTTGTGCGAAATTAAACAATGGGTCAACTCAAGAGGATAGAGATTCGAGTTAAGAATCTCTACAAGATGGAGGTAGATGGATGTAATTCCATGATGGGAAAGGAAGAATAAGTGGTGAGTCGGGATGAGGGAAAATTATGGCACAATCGATTGGGCCATCTTCATCATGGAGCCTTGAAAGTCATGCAACAAATATCCACTGGACTTCCAATGGGAACACTTGCTCAGTTAGAGTGCAAGGGTTACACGATGGGGAAGTGTGTAAATTCCACATTTCATGAGAAGGATAACTCTGCTTCGGGGATCCTTGAGAGAGTTCGCACAGACATGTGTAGACCATTCGCGGTTGCTTCAACAACAAAACATAAGTACTATGTTATTTTTGTTAATGAATTTTCTCGTAAATGTTGGATCTTCTTCACGCAGAAGAAGGATCAAAAATTCTCAAAGTTCTGTGAGTTTAAGGCATTGGTGGAGAAAGAGTTGGGGAAGCAAGTGAAGGCTCTTAGGAGCAATAATCGTGGAGAATATATCTCTAATGAATTCAAGAACTTCTACAACAAAGGAATAATTCAGAGAGAACTCATAGTGCGAAAGAACAGAACGATCTTGGGTGCAGCACGAGCGATGTTGCATGATCAGGGCTTACCAATGCATTTGTTTGTGGGTAGAAGCATGCAACACTACAGTTTATGTGAAAATTTTTTGTCATCATATAGTACTTGGCATGAGTACACGTGAAGAAGTTTTCACTTGTAAGAAACTAGATGTTTCATACTTTAAGATTTTTGGCTCCCCTGTTTATGTGCATGTGAGCAAGGACTCTAGGAAGAAGCTTGAGTTGATTGCTGAAGTTGGGATTTTTGTGGGGTACATAGAAACACCCCATAATTATCGTTTGTATTTTCCAAATAGTTGAATGACTGTGGTGCGACGGGATATAAAATTTGATTAGTGGAAATCCATGCAGTTGTCACTTGAGAGGGAGCTGGAATTTCATGTGGAGGAGTAACTATTGGTTCCCAAATATGAGTCTCTAGATTTGGATCAGCCAGAGGAGGAGGTTAATGGAGTGGAGGATTCCAATCATGTAGAGCCAACCATCAGAACTAGCAGAAGGCATACCACAGAAGCTGATAGGCTGAGAATTGATGCTGCACAGAATGTAGGAGTCCCTACTTCACAGCGCAGACAAAGACAGTATCCTGAATGATTTAACAGATACATGGCTCTTATGAGAAAATTTATTGTGACTGAACCATATTCCTTTCATGAAGTAGTGCAGGAGCCAACATGGATATATGCAATGGTGGAGGAGAATGACTCCATTGCCAAAAACAATGCTTGGGAAATTGTTCCAAGGTCGGTTGATAAATTAATGGTAGGTTCGAGATGGATCTACAAGGTAAAGAAAGTTGCTGATGGGAGTGTTGAGAAATAAAAGGCCAGATTTGTGGCCCGAGGCTTCTCAAGGATCGAGATGATAGATTATGAAGAGACCCTTGCACCTGTCTTAAGGTATTCTTTCATAAGGACCATCCCTACTCTTTCAGCGCAAATGGGCTGGTTCATTCATTAGATGGATGTGAAAAATGCATTTATCAATGCGATTATTGAGGAATAGGTGTACATAGAGTCGCCTGAAGGTTAGATCTTCAATGGTGAGTCGCATGTGTGCTGACTCAAAAGAGAATTGTATGGGCTGAAGCAAGCACCCCGTGCTTGGTACACTTAGATAGACAGCTATTTCACCAGATTGGGCCTCACCAAAAGTGAAGCAGATGCAAACCTATACCAAATTGTGGTGGAGGGTAAGATTTTAATCATTTTGTTGTATGTTGATGATTTAATGTTGACTAGTGATGATCATTTGATACACTCATGTAAGGAGGATCTTACAAAGGAGTTCGAGATGAAGGATATGGGCCTCCTTCATTATTTCCTTGGATTGGAAATATGGCAGCGAGATGGTGAAATTTTTGTGTTTCAAGGGAAGTATGGAACAGAGATACTGGGTAAATTTCACATGGAAGGCTGCAAACCCATGGATACTCCTCTTCCAGTAAACTAGAGGAAAGAGGATGCTACTTATAGAGAGGTATTGGATGCTACTGTCTATCGATAGTTAGTGGTTTTGATAATGTATCTAGTGAACACGATACCACAAATTTTCTATGCGGTTAACCAAATGAGTCAAGATACGGTTAAGCCTACCAAGCTATTTTGTAAGGAGGGTAAGCATGTCCTTAGATACCTGAGGGGAACATCAAAATATGGTTTATGTTACATACACATGGATGGAGTGAAGTTGCATGGCTTCAGAGATGCAGATTGGACGGGCAGCCCATTTGACATAAAGAGATATTCAGGGGGGATCTTTAGTATTGGATCTACAGTTGTTTCTTGGTACAACATGAAGTAGAGATCCATGGCACTCAGTTCAGCTAAAGTGGAATACATGGCAGCGATTCAAGCTGCATGTGCGGCTACCTGGATGAGAAATATATTGGTTGGTTTGCTTGGTTCTCATTTAGACTCGACAGTGATTCCTTATGATAATCAGAGTTGCATTAAACTCTAGATTAATCCTGTGTTTCATTATAAATCTAAGCATATAGATATCCGGTCCCATCATCTCAGAGATTGTGTCCAGAGGAGGATCATGTTGCTTCAGTACATTCCTATGGAAGATCAGGATGCAGATATTCTGACGAAGGTGCTCACCAAGAGTGAATTCAAATACCATAGAGACAAGATCGGGGTGAAGGATAATCCCTTTCTTGTTGAGAGGGAGTGTTGAGATTCAACAAGAAGATCCTAGTGAAAATTAATTACCTACATTAGGATGGAGCCTCAGGCTAGTTTTAGGTGGATGTATATTTATAGATGCATGAGTAAATTCTATTTATAGATACATGTCTATTTATAGATGTACGTGAAAAGTCTATTTATAGATTAAATGTCTATTTATAGATGCATGTCGACTATTACTATCCCTTAATATTAGTTGGGCAATAAACAATAATATATTATAAATGAGCCCTTGGAAATAGTTAAATGAAGTGGAACATTAGTTAGCTAAAGTAATTTCGAGTTAATAGGTTGGTTGGTGGGACATGCAAGTGGACTTAGTTGTAACTTAGTGATTAGAAGTTGTAACAGAGTTGGAAGTGAAGTTATGAAAGTTGTAAAGTAGTTTAACTCAGTTAAGTGAGTTAAACTCAGTTGTGCTAGTTGTAACTGAAGCCGCACTAGTAAGAGATCAAGTGAATTAATCAATAATTAATTCACAACGAGTGGTCTCAGATGCAACTAAATATTTACTATTATTAACTGCATACATGTCAGGTCGAGTGGAGACCCAGTTGAGTTCTAAGTGAAAGGGAAGATAACTATCAGTTGTGACATTTTCTGGTTGAACACATGCAACCACACACACTTTGGATGTGTCCATGACAATTGCGTAGTAAAGGCAGATAGGATTGCACTCATTTAGGGATTTCTATCTACTGGGATTTCACAGTGGAGGCCGGCTATCTGGAGACAGTGAATTGGCTAAGGAACTTTCTTATTTTTGTATGACAGTGTGAGACAGTTAGCTCATGTACTGAGAGCTCTTTGATTAGAGCTTTGTATGTAATTGTTTCATGATCCATGATATAATACATAATAGAAGATAGTGGGGTATTTAACTATAAGATTTCCCTGGGTAAATTATATGTGTTATGTGTGATTGATCTTTCTTCATGATATTATGATTGGCGATTGTGTTTCAAATTCCAAAAATATTTGTGGAAGTGATTATGTATTGAAGAGTAGCATATTATTGTTAGATCACGATAATCTAGGACATACATGTACTTTGTATTAAATTTATATAATTTCCCAGGGAAATATTACAGTTAAAAACCCCACCATATTCTATTGTATATTCAACATGGATCATGAAACAATTACATACAAAAATCTTCTCAGAAGAGCCCTCCAGTACTCAGCTAATTGTCTCACACGATCATATGAAAAACTAACCAGCACATAGCCAATTCCCAGCCTCCAGAGAGCCTGCCCTTCTTGCGCAATCCCTGATTGTAAATATCCCTAAAAGATAGGAATTTTTTCCTTCCTTGACTACACAAGTATCATGGGCACTCGAATGGGTGTTTGGTTGCATGTGGGCAACCCAATAATCCTACAATTTATAGTAAACTTCCATTTCACCTAGAACTCATCTGGGTCTCCACTGGATCTGACATGCATGCATCTATTAGGAGTAAATCCTCAGTTCCATGTGAGATCATTAATTGTGAACTAATTAATATTTACTTCACTAGATATCTCACTAGTGTATCTTTAGTTACAACTAGCACAACTGAGTTTAACTCAATTAACTGAGTGAAACTGTTTACAACTTGCATTAAATAATGAACCACTGCACTTCGAACTCTATTACAACTAGAATTAATGTGCATGCCTCACCAACAACCTCTAACTCGAAATCCACTAGCTAATTGAATTTATCACTTTCAGTTTACGAGTTCAAGTCAACATTGAGAATAGATTACAGTTTAATGTCCATCCTAATTAAGGGATAACCAAAATAGACATGCACCCAAAAATAACATTGTGGGCCCCACCCTAGTTTGGGTGCTTAATGCAACTAGGTGTGGGTGATGAAATTTTCTTGTTGAATATAAACACTCCCTCTCAAAAAGAAAGGGATTTTATGATCAGGAGATCATGCCCAAGTTATCAAAAATTCTCAAAAATTAAAGTGCTTATAAGTCATTGCAATCTAAATGACCGAAAATCTCTCATCGTTGCAATTTTGGTGCCGTGAATGGTTCTCAAAACCGAGCTCGTATGCAGAAGTTATGAAGGTTTGAAAATCCTAGTAAAATCCAAAAATGAGTTGACCAAGTTTGACTTTTTTAAATTCCAAAAAATTAAAAAAGAGTACTCCAAGGAATATGCTAGGAATATTCCATGAGGGAAAATCATATTCCGACATTTGGAAAGGTTCTATTCGTTGATGGTTTGACTTGTTAATTTTTAGGCCAATCAAAGGCTGCTACGTGGCAGGCCCGGACGCCGCCACGTGGCCCCCAGCCAGTGGAAAATCTACGTTATAAAATATTTGGGGTTCTGTAGGATTCGAATCGTGGTCGACGAGTTGCCATCCCATAGGCCTGACTGAGCGGACTGTACATTAAACCTTAATAAATAATGGGCAAAGATTGTATTTATCATTTGAAAACGATTTGGGCAGAAAATGAAAGGGCTAGTCGCACATGACGTATCCATACCGCTCTAGCTCGAGGACTTATACCTGGCAGTAAAAAAAATTTAACAGCGGCGGAACCAGAGCCCATGTGACCAGCACAAGTTGACATTTAATGCAATAGTTTTGAAACCGTTGGTTATGCGGTTAGGCCGACAGTTAGAGTGGTGTGCCATGTGACCACCCTTAACCCGACATTTAATATAACCGTTAACGGTCCACTTAATCTAGGGCGCTTCCACCATTTTTGGAGGTTTTTTATTTTTGTCGACCCTAACTGGAGTTCCTCTAGTTTTGGAGGAGGTTTTTGAGGGATATTGGGAAAATCTTGTTTCTGCCATAACTCCCTCATTATTGAACCAAATTGGGTGAAAAAATAGTCAATTTTGGGTATTCTCAACATTCTGAGCAGATTGGCGTAGGTTTCAGGTCAAAAAAGGTTATCTTCAGTAGTTTTAGGAAGATCAAGGAGCCATCAGGGCCATCATGGAGAAGGCAGTGTATTGGGCTTTATTTATCTATTTTAGGTAAATGAATAGTCATCTCTGGCTAACTCATACCTTCTAAAGCTGATTTTATAGATATTTTTACCTATTGAGGCTTATTTTCACTTGTACTAACATTTTGAGCAAATTAATACATGAGGGACATGCCATTGGTAGCTAGACCAATAGATGTAGCCCAAGAGGGGTGAACTGCTTCAAAAATTTGCTGAGTAAAGTGCTTTGTGAAATTTATTTCTCTATTATTTATTGTTGTAC
Organism: Pinus albicaulis; assembly: GCA_034641835.2. Classification (NCBI taxonomy): domain Eukaryota; kingdom Viridiplantae; phylum Streptophyta; class Pinopsida; order Pinales; family Pinaceae; genus Pinus; species Pinus albicaulis. The sequence goes on from CM076569.1 coordinate 226,273,637, forward strand.
AATGATAAAGAGTTAAAATACTTAATCAATCCTCACACAAAAATCTGATTAACAAAGCCAGAACTATTTGTTTAACCTGCAAATTAAAGAGAACCTTATGCACACATTATTATTACTTTTTGGATACTTAGCACAGCATATCTAGTACAATCCATTCAGTTCAAGTTGGTATCAGAGCTCAGGTTAAGAATTAGGTTAAGCTAGAGTATTGTCTTTATTTAACATTTGTGCAAAAGGTTTGTTTAACTATTTGTAAGGTTTTTGATGCTCACTAGGCTAAAGCTTAAGAGAGGGGAAGGTCAATTGGCGAGGACTTATAATAATACTCATCCAAGGAGTGAAGAGCACCATGATCTCCACCTTCAATTTCACCTCCAAGAGAAGCAGAAGAAACCATAAGCATGTCTTCAAGGGAAGGAGAAACCCATGAAGAAGTTGATCCCAAGGAGGAAGAAAGGGTGTTTAGAAAATTATTCCTTGATTTGATAGAAATGGTGAGAGTCCTTTACCAAGAAAGGAATGAAAGACTTGAAGGAGAAGGATCCAAAATTCACAAGGAAGGAGAGGGAATGTTAGGAGGCCATAATGATGAGGATAAATCCAAGAAGGGTAATGGAGGAAATGGAGATAGTGGAAAGTCTCCATCATCACCCTCATATTCATCTTCATCATCGTCAACCTCTACATAATATTCAGTACATGATTCTCACAAATTAAAGAACACGAGTAAAAGTCCTTTTCTTAAGTTTGATGTTAAGTTTGAATTTTAAAAGTTTGATGGTGAAGTAAATGTAGAAAATCTAGATAACTGGATTAGGAAGTGTTGGGCCTTAGTTTTGGTCTTATTTTGCTCAAAGAAACTTATTTATCCATCTATTTTCCATCCATTTTCCATTCATTTATTCCATTTTGACATATATTTGATATCTATTCAGGTATTTAATTTTAATTTTTCAAATTCTAAAGTTTTTATGAAAGTTTGATTTAGCAAAATTACACCAAATCGTGGTTAGCTATGTTGGTTGATATGGTTGTTACAAGACACTTGGGCACGATACGAAAGCAATGTATATTTTCGACAGCTTCACAACTAGACCACACCTATGCTTGGCTCTGAATATAACGTTTTTATTAGGTTCATTTAATTCAATAATCATGACTAAATATCCGTAAATCCCATAGAAATAGGCGCTTAGATTCTATGGGATCACCCATATTTCGGGATAAGAACAATCAACAAACCGACTTTGATAGGTGGATGAGAAGCAGATGGGCTTGTTTAAGTGCAAAATAGATCAAGTTTTTTCATGGAGACTTTATTTAAAAGCCAAAGCTTATATGGCTTAGCATGGGATTATCTTATTATTCGATTTATATACTTTTATATTGTGACAATTTTTAATTTGTTAATTTGAAGATTATTTTGCACTCCTCAAAACTACCCCTTTTGTCAGGAGGTGGGGGAAACCCTTGAAACCCTCTGTGAGAAAATATTTAAAAATACCTCTACGTTCTCAGTAGTACCCATAAGATTATTTACGAGATGCCATCAAAGGGACAATACTATCCGTGGGGAGCTATGAGGACAGTACCCTCTGTGGACCACGTGACAGCAAAGGTCAAGATTTTGGTGACTACTTGAATCTGTTTCATGCCCTACCCTTGCACCAGTTGGGTATCAAATACAGAGAAACATTTGGTGCTAAAGTATCACGGTTGTGCACCTGAGATACATTTAGGAAGGAAATAGGACCCTCGACATCTCCTCGCTGCAGTGTATACCGGTATGCGCAGGTGTGAGAAATTCAAATAGAAGAAGCGAGACTTTGGATCTACGAATCAAAAACGGAAAGGTGCCCCAAGCCCTGAGAACAAGGGACAGTCCCCTAGGCATGGCGGCCCAAGAAAACCTTCCAAATCCACAAGCAAAGAACAACACCGCGAAGCCAAAGAAGGACACGGGAAAGTGGTGTGAGTTCCATAAGAGCTCCACTCACAACACAAGTGAGTGTCGGGCCAAGCAGTCGCTAGTGGCCGAGATGAGGGCTTTTGAGTCAGATGCATGCTCCGACTCCGAATCAGAACCTGAAAAGGGGAATGAAAAAGGGAAACAGATTATTGATGCGGAGCCCAACGCCACTGTTGCCACTACAAAGATCTAGAAGGAGGAACCGGAAGATCCAGAGGAGGAGGAACGTCTCTTCCACTCCCAGATGTGGGTAAAGGGCTCCCCTGTACAGTTCATTGTCGACAATGGGAGCAAAAAGAACCTCATTTCAGCAGACGCCGTGAAGCGGTTGGGCTTGCCGACCACAGCTCACCCACATCCATACACCATCGGGTGGCTTCACCAAGGACGAGATCTCCGCGTCAGCCGGCAGTGTTGCCTTCCCTATAGCATCAAGCCCTTCACGGATGAGGTACTATGTGACGTTGCTCCTATTGATGTTTCTGATGTATTATTAGGACAACCATACTTGTGGAAACGTCATGCTGTGTATGAGTCTCGACCTCGTGCTGTTATTGTTACTTTGGGAAATAAGTTGTACAGGATACCAGAGGTACCACCTCCTGCTGCTATCTCTTTGGTTACTGCAAAACAATGCAGTAAGCTCATTTCCCAAACCAAGAAATTTGTTTTCCTGATGATCCGCCCCCAGGGCAAGAAGAAGATTGTGGCCACGGTCTCTAGACATGGCTCCTCTACACGACAACAACAAATGGACAAGGTTGTGGAGGAGTACGGGGACATCTTCACCTCACCCACAGGGGTGCCACTACACTGTCAGGTCAAGCACCTCATTGACCTGACCCTAGGTGCGCCACTACCCAATGGACCGATCTATAGGTGCTCTATTCTAGAGAATGATGAAATCAAGAGCGGTCAAAACACCTGAAAGGTCACATCCATTAAGTTCATCATCTGTGAGAGCAGATCTTGTTGGTACGAGAGAAAGAAGGTCAGGACTTGGAGAATCTATATTGACTATCGGGCGCTGAACAAGATCACTGTTCAGAATAGGTACCCAATCCCACGGATTGATGACCTTCTGGACCAACTCCAAGGTGCAAAATATTTCAGTAAGATCGACTTGAAGTTTGGGTATCACCAGGTACCAATTGAACCCTCTGATGTGTGGAAGACTACCTTCAAAGCTAAGGAAGGCCTTTTTGAATGGCTGGTCATGCCTTTCGGGTTGACGAATGCTCCCGCAACCTTCATGAGGATGATGGACGACATCTTGCGGCCATTCACCAACTCATTCGTAGTGGTGTACTTGGATGACATTCTCATCTTCAGCAAGACTTGGGAAGAGCACCTTCATCACATCCGACAAGTCCTCCAAACACTGCGGCAACACAAGTTGTGTGCCAATTTGGAGAAGTGCACGTTTGGCATGACCCAGGTTCAATATCTGGGATACATTATTGATGAAAGGGGGGTGCATGTGGATCTAGCCAAGATCCAAGTCATTCGGGATTGGCCAGCCCCAACCACCCTAACAGAGCTTCGCAGCTTTCTGGGTCTTGCTAATTTCTACCGCGGGTTCATGTTGGGATTCTCTCATATCACTTGTTCCTTGAGTCAAGTCACCGAGGGAGGAGCCAAAGAAAAATTATTTTGGTCGGAATCTCAACAGAAGGTGTTCGTAGAATTGAAACATCGCCTCTATTCTGCCCCAG